>CABHPR010143840.1:0-47572 GCA_902168415.1 Peromyscus melanophrys | reverse complement strand
TTTTTTTTTTTTTTATGAATTTGATGCATGTTAAAGTTATCTGAAAGGATAATCTCAAATAAGAGGACTCCTCCATCAAAACTCCATTTTCTTGATGGATGATTGATGCAAAGGAACCCAGCCACTCTGGGTTGCGTCAATGTAAATGGTCCTGCCATATAAAAGGAAGCCAACTGTGCAAGTCTCAAGAAGCAAGCTCATAAACAGGGTTCATTCCTGGCCTCTGCTTCAGTCCTGCCTCCAGCTTCCGGGTTGACTTTTTGCCCTGAACTCCATGGTGATGGTGTGAGGCCTGAGAGCTGTAAGCTGAAATAAACCATTTCTTTCCTAAGTTGCTTTTGGCCATGGTGTTTTATTACAGCAATAGAAAGCAAATTAAGAAATATGGACATAATTTATTTACTTTTGTCCACTTTTATTAAGGCTATTACAAAGGATATGAATAAACATCTAATTGGCAGAGATAAAAAAAATGAGAAGTTGTAGGGAAGAGTGCAGAGCTGCATGTTGGCTCTGACTTCCTCTGGTTTTCAGTTAATCATGATGTCTGCACGTTGTCTTTGAGTTTTTTACAGAAGCTTCATCAGTTAGGCATTTGTAAATTGCCATTCTTGACTCATAATCAGATCAACTTTCAGCCTGTCTGTCCACCCTCTTTGGAGTTGAAGAACACTATTTAGCTCCCTAACTACCTTGTCATGGTTTCTTATTTATGGTTAACTCATTCCTACTGTGAAGTTATCTAATGGTCTTCAGTCACCTATTATCTCATGATGACATGAAAATGTCCACCACTTCCAAGATTCAGTTTTTTTTTTTCTCCAGGAGACGTGTGCCAAGAAATAAAGGCAATGGAAAAATATCCAATTCAGAATATTGTAACTTATTTACAAATATGAAAAGGGTATGATGAAACAAAGCAGGCAGCGGCATGCAACTCAAGTAACAATAGCAGTTCTGATCATTTCTTCGTTAAAAGGAGGAAGGGATGGGCAATGTACAGAACACAGACATGGGCAGTGGGCAGAGCTGTCATACCTGAGCTCTCAACTTTGACTGATGGCTATACAACTAGCTGGGGAATGAACGACCTACCTCTCTCAGTCTTCATGTCTTCTGCTTTACCAACAGTGCTTCCCACTGGCCAGTCTCACCAGGAGTGACAGCCTGTAGCATGAATCTTAAAAGTTCTTATTAATAAGATCAAACCTGAGCCGGGTATTGGGGTGAACACTGGAAGGTCAGAGAGACAGAATAAGCCACAGCTACCTCACCTGGCCGGATCCTCAGCTGGTCTTGTTTCCTCAGACTGGAGGCCTCTGAGTCCTCATCCAGAATGGCTCTCAGCTGAACTGCTGCTAGAAGCCTGAAAGCTTAACCAGGCCAAATGCTTAACCAGCCAAAAGTCTCTAGTTTCTGGTCCTCACGATTTATGAACCTTTCTGCTTTCTACCACCACTCCCTGGGATTAAAGGCTTGCTTTCTGGGATTAAAGGAGTGTGTCACCATGCCTGGCCATTTCCAATGTGGCCTTGAACTCACAGAGATCCAGAGGGATTTCTGTCTCTGGAATGCTAGGATTAAAGGAGTGTGCTACCACTGCCTAACCTCTATGTTTAATATTGTGGCTGTCCTGTTCTCTGACCCCAGATAAGTTTATTAGCATACACAATATTTTGGGGAACACAATACCACCACAACAGCCAATACCTGACATAATTCCTACAGTCAATTTCCCAGATCTAAAGCCATTTTTTAAAGGATGAAGGCATCTTTGTAACGATCATGGGATTATTTTATCTTAGGCATTAGGGGGAATACTACTACAACTTCATTGTTGCAGTATTTTATTTATTGGGTATAGTGTAAACTATGCATCAGCCACAGCAAAACATTTAATTTTTCCATCATAACATGTAGATAACAGTAACATGGAATTTATTGCTTAAATGGGAATGTGGCAGTCATTTTTGCTTCCCCACACTCTCCACCCCTCATATATGGTATATTTAGCATGACATTTGAAATACAGTCCAGTGTTAAAACTCCCCAAGCTCATATCAAACACTATTGTTATTATCCCAATAGATAATTTTGCACTCTTAGGGGGAGGCTTCATTCATTGAAAGGTTAGGCCCAGCATGACTCGGCAAAACCTAGTCTGGCTCTCCACTCCACTGACACTGAGGACAACCTCCCTGGCTGAGTGAATGACGGACAGCTGTGTCTGAAAGTTCTGAAGCTCTCGGTCCAACCCCTTCACAGCTAGATGATTCAGCTGGGTCCCTCTTTAAAATCCAGTTCTCTGAAATACTGACCACAGAAGTAAGTGCCTGTCTCACGGACGTCTTTTTGAGAACTGAACAAAACACAGTTCTTGGCGTGTACAAGATACCATTTCACAGCCCACATCTCACTCACAACTTGGCTTCCTCTTAACTGCGAGGACTCAAGTAGGAATAATTTGCTTTGCTAACAGTAAAGATAATTTCTTACCTTGTCTATTATTTAGCTCATTCCCCTTTGACTGTTACATATTTCTTTAATTACTTTAAGGCAGGGTCTCACACTACCATTCATGCTGATTTGGAAGCTCAATATGATGCAGAGTGTCCTCAAACTTTTGACACTACCCCTGTCTTAACCTCCTGGGCTCTGAGATTATAGGAATGATTCACCATAATGTGCTATTTCTGGCCTGTTAATCCTACTTCCCTATACAGAGAAATATTATCCATGCTGTTTTTATATCTCCATAGATACAATAACGTTCTAGAAAATCTCTCTCTCTTTCAGTGTAATAGATACATTGACAAGACTTGTCAAATTATTTTCCTGAACCACACTAGCTTGGTATGTGAAAATACCTAGACTGTCCTTAGACTGTTCTGCCCATTACTGTAAGGAAATCTAAGCACAGAGCATGTGTCGATGTGTTTCCCTTTCCATTTGGACGGCAATTCCATTTCCTGGCTAAGCTTCTTGGCTCAGCATCCCTGATGCTCTGAGTCCCCACCATGAGACCTTCCTCCCCTGCAGCTCCTGTTTAGCAGCTCTCTCTTCCCCTGTGGGCCTCTCCTTGACAGTTTCCCTTGCAGGCCTATTTCCATTGGAATCTCTCTTGTGTTTTTGTGCCATCTCTCTGCCACTCATCCTAGCCCCTGCCTACAAGGGAGGGGTCATTTTCATCTGTCTGGGAGATAAAATAGAGCTTCCTGATCAGCAGGACCTGCAGGATTGAAAGTCAGCATTTATGAGCGATATCAAGCTTTTATGAGGACTATAAATCTGCCAGAGGTAATGCACCTGTGGAAACCACAAGTTCCTATCCAAGAAGTGCTGCAGCTCTGAGGCCAAAGGCCATGTCTAAACACATACACAATGAATTTTTAGATAGTGACTCTTTCCAAAGTGTTATGAAATAGTTCTGCTTCCAAAAGGGAAGTTGTGGATCTTCAGCACTCTCTCAATTATTTTTACCCTCCCTCTTCCAAGAAAGTCATTATTTACAAAGTCCTTTCAGTGCTAAGAACGTGTATGTCTCATTAGCACAGAAGGTTGTAGATTGTTAAGTCACAAAGTCCTTTTAGTGCTAAGAACATCTATGGTTGATTAACACAGAAGGTTATAGATTGTTAAGTCTGGTTATAAATATATTAACAGCTTCATGACATATTTAGTACCCATCGCTACTTTATAATCATATTGGATCCTCTATTGCTTTTCCGATATTGAACTGATGTAAGTGGCATCTTACCACACTGAAAAAACCAGTTCTGTTTAGTTTCTGTGGTTTGGTTTTGATTTTCCCTCTGCCACTTACCTTCTTGGGCAAATTAAAAAGGATACATTTGTGTCAGTGTTTCTAAAATATCATCTGAAAATACTTTTTTATTGAGCCCACATTCATGGGAGGTTTACCATATGTCAGAGATGCTTCTAACCAGCTCACACACATTAAGTAATTGTATTTCTCTAGCTTATGTAAGCACTACATTCAAACATTTCCATTTTATTAATTAGAAAATTGAGGAATTTCCCAAAGTTCATGAAGCCAGTTAATGACACATTGTGTTTTAATTATAGGCACTGTTCAGATACAATTTCTTAACCTTTCCTGCAAATTTTCAGCATTAAATGAAGTTTTAACAGTGGCTCCAACATGTACAGAATTAAAATATCTCTCTTACTGTTGTGAATTGAATTATAATGTACTTGTGTACCTCTATAGCCTGAAATAATGTTTTTAAAAAAGCAAGAAATTAAAGGAAAAATAGACATTATTTTTTCTCCTCTAATAGGTCTTATCATTTTTTACTTAATTTTTTTTATTCATTTTCTATAACAACCACATATTCCTCCTCTCACCCCTCCTCCACTTCCCCTGCCCAGCCTCCCTTGCCTCAACCCACTCCCCATCCCCTCCTCCAAAAGGGTAAGGCTTCCCATGGGGAGGGAGCAAAGCCTCTTACATTCAGTTGAAGCAGGACCACACCTCTCCCCCAGCATCAAGGGTGAGCAAGGCATCTGACCATACATAATCAGCTCCAGAAATCCAGCTCATGCTGCTGTAAAAAACAATGACATGAAATTTTCAGACAAATGGATGGAACTAGAAAGTATCATCCTGAGTGAGGTAACCCAGACTCAGAATGTTAAACATAGTGTGTACTCACGCATAAGTGGATACTAGATATAAAACAAAGGATAATCAGATTATCACTCTTTAATAACAGTTAACTGTTAGTTTTGTGAGGAGTTGAGAATTATGCTTAGTATCTGAAGATGTTATTTTAAGTTGTCTTCCTTTGGTTAGAAGATAAAGTTGGTATGTTAGCCAGTATTAGCATTCAGAGGATCTTTGTCATTGTTGATGATAGATTTCCTAAAGGATGTGAGAATGAGTTTGGGTAACTTGTTCATTTTGCTATCTGTTCCTTCTTCTCAAGACTTTTATTTCCTTCAAAATCCTTATATGTTGTGTTTTTATGATAGAAAAAAGAACATAGAATTAAGTGACAAGGTACAGATAGTTTACTATTATGTAACAAATGAAATATTTGCTGTTGGATTTAGAATTCAAAGTCTTATAACCTTTACTTTCTTTTTCCTTAAAAATAGAAAGACTGTACCCATTTCAAAATAATTTTTATTTCATAGGTGCAGTTAATGTAAATGTACATGGAACAGTCAAGGGTAAATGCAGGAATTTCCATTTTTCTGGAGTCATGGGTTCACAATCACTGAAGGTTACTGTCAGAGAGAGGAAGCCATGCATCCTATCCATCCCTGCTCATGTGTGGGACACACCACTAATGACATGAAGGGGCTGGGAGATACCTTATGCTTAGAATTTATTGTACATGAAACAGAAAACAGTTAATACAGCACTTACCAAAGCCTGGCAAAAACAAACAAACAAACAAAAATACTATAAATGAACTTTGCTGGTTATTAGTGCCCTAGTAATTAATGTTCAGGGCATTTTTTATGTTGTTGTTGATGCTGGCGCTGCCACTGCTGCTGTCCACAGAAGTTTCTTTCTGACACCTTTCTTATTTTCTCAGAAGCTTTCATCTTCAAGTCCCACTGACTGGTACCCAAATCAGGCCTGTTCTCACGGTCCCTGTTCTAAGCACGTCCTACTGTTTCATAGAGACAGACAATACTCTGTAAAAGAGTAGAAACATGCACGGAGTAGAACTGAAGTCTTCCCCAGTCAAAGAATGTGCGTGTCTTGTGAATGTTTAGACGGTCAGTTTCCAGCACAAAGCCAGAAGAGGTAGACAAAATGTCCTCAGATCTGCCCTTGTAGAGTGAATATACATACCCTACACAGAAGGATTCATAAGGGCTCAAAAATAGTGCCTTTGGCTTTAATTTCTCTTTTCCATAGTAAAATACTGTTTCACCAAACACTTTAAAATTTGAGCTCTCTCAGCGTTGAAGTTTTCTTGGGCCACTCTGTTCTAAGGGTGTGTGCTCTGTGCAAGTCGGAACAACAATTAAAAGAAGAATGAAAGATGGCAGTTTACGTGTGCCAACAAGAGGTTTTTCTCCAGACTTTATTATTTTTCATTTTTCTTTCATATAAGAAACAGAGAGATACACAGAACACTGTTCCAAAGCGAAGGCAGTGGAGTGTGCAAATGCCCGGCCCTGTCAAAGTGATGGAGTGAAGATGCAGAAGAGATAATGGAAACTTTATCCTTCTCTGTGAGGACCTGAATAAAGAAGCCATTGCTAGTCATTCATCAGCATTGATTGCCTTGGTGCTCGTGGTGTAGATAGGAACTTTGAGCTCACAAAGAGAGAATGAACAAGCACAGTGATCGACTTTAGGGAATCTCGTTAGCTTGTGCTTACTTCTAACGCATAGCAAAAACATGTGGTGACCAAAACAGTTAAGTCCCGAGGGTGATGCAGGACAGTGATAGAGACAGTGGTCCCTTCATGTGTTCTTGATGTGCAAATTGCTGTAAGAGGAGTATTCACCCAGTGAATGCAGCTTTTGTGATTCATGATTAATTTGGAATATTTTTATTTGTCTCCTAATCATTTGTGCTGATCAAAAAAAATTATGTCATTCTCAGTAATGGTTTAGTGACAAATAACTTCACTGAAATACAATTTACTGAGCTTGTGTGAGCCTGCATACCATAATTTATTTCTTGTAAAGAGGTATTCAGAAGATGTAAATGATGCCTTCAGTAGTTTCCAGTTTTATTTTCCCTTAAACATTTACAAATTTTATATGCCAGAAAACATGTACAAATTTTCATTACATTGAGTTATAGGAGGGCTTGCATGTTTGCTTTGGACAATTTATACAAGCAAAATGGAGTGGAGAACTGAGACAATTACCCAAATCACTCATACCAAAGAAATACAGTGGCTCCAATCATTTAGATACAGAATTTCAAATCAAAGTGTTTCTTTGGCTTGAATGATATGGGCAATTGTCTCAGTGCTCCATTACTGCTGACGATAGATTTCCAATCCGATTATGGGTTTAACACAAGATGGGAGAAATAATAACATGCAATTGTGTTTCGAGATCTTGGCTCATTCTGAACTCATTGTCCCAGGGTTCCCTACTACAGACACAATCAGAAAGGTTAGTCATCTTTCAAAGAGGAGTGACTTCTTAAAGCCACTTGAATGTTATTCAGACCAGAAGAGCAGAAAATCCTTTCTTGTTTCATTTGCTGTTTCAAAAGTCCTTTTGCCTCCATGCATTTTAAATATTTTCTCTCTTAAATGACCCAGGTTTCTTTGATCAGTGCGATCGAACAAAGAGTGTGATTTTTCCCAATAAGTGTGCAAAATACTTGACTTCAGTTATTTTTGCATAAGTGTATATGATTCTACCATATCTTTTTACCCTTACATTTTAGTTTATATAGTAAATAGAAGGCAAAATTCTAAGGCAATAATTGTTATATTGCGTACTGACACGGGAAAAAAAATTTGAAAAAAACTTTCAATTGTTTGATATTATCCTTGTCATTTGAAATTTCTAGAAAAGGTCCAGGTTTGGCCGATGAACACATTAATGCTTGTGGAATGCCTTTTTCTTATAAAAAATAAAATAAAATAACAATACATTCAATCAAATTTTTGATGTGCTGATGGCTTTGGCTTTTTAAGTAATTGTGAGTGGTGTTTTATCATGTCTAAATTCTATCATTTGGACATTCAAGTTCCATTGATGGATGTGCCAATGGTTCCCTCTGATTCCAGCCTTTTCAGTTACCACATGAGTATATCATATTTTAAAATAGACTAGACAGCCAGGCAGTGGTGGCGCATTCCTTTAATCCCAGCACTCGGGAGGCAGAGCCAGGCGGATCTCTGTGAGTTCAAGGCCAGCCTGGGCTACCAAGTGAGTTCCAGGAAAGGCACAAAGCTACACAGAGAAACCCTGTCTCGAAAAACCAAAAAAAAAAAAAAAATAGACTAGACATAAAACAGCATATCTTGAGGTTATGTCCAATTCCTATTACATTGTTTTTTTCCTTATTCCTCTTCCCTCATCAGAAGAGCCTAATGAACACAGTGATGTGTATGATCTTAAATCTACTGGAAGATCTGAATTACTTGCAAAGAAAACCATGAACAAATTATAGTTTTTCAGAAATTGTTGGTAAGGAACTCTTTGTTGAGCTCTTAGCTCCATGGTTTGGGAAGTTGAATCCATGAGGAAATCTCTAGCCAGTGAGTTTGCAATCCATTCTCAGACCTCTGACAACAGAATGATTTTTTGGGCTGTAGAGCAAATTATGCTGAAAAGCTAGTTTTGATAGTTTTTTTTCTCTCATTTTTATGAAAAAAAATATGTGTCTTATTTTGTGGTTTACCCATTCTATTGTTTCCAATTATCTTTGCTACATTTCAGTGACATTTCTGATCACTGTTTTTCTAAACCCCATTTATGAATCAACATAAATGTGTTGACTCTCGTGAGCCACTGATTGTTTATGATCTCTTTTCTATCTAACATGAGTAACCCTCTTATAAAATAGATATGCATTTTGTAATAAACATTGTATTTTACTTTATATAATATAGTAAATTCAATGCTTTGTTACACAATACAGATATAGTTACATCTGCTTAACAGCACAAAATACTTGTAATACACTAAGATGGCATTTATATTCAGAGAAGGTTGTGTTTCAGGTCTTTACTAAATTAACTTACAAAAGAGTGCACAAATTTATTCAGCAATTCAAATACACCTCAAATAAAATAATACAGATAAAAGAATTATATCAGTGATATCACAATCTTCTCATAAGGTTGCAAAATTGTCTTTTTAATTTTATTAATATTGTCATTACTTCATGGTAAGATATGATATTGTGAAGACAAAATTCAAGTTACTTTTAAGAAATCACTTAATCAAGTCAAACCTCACGAAAGGATGAAAATTATTAAAGAAAGTTCACAATCACAAATGTCTGTTTCCATCTTTTTTGTGTAGCTCTATGGCTTTCTGAAAATGACACATAAACCATGCCAGTAAATACACAAATAAAGCTCATGAATGTAGCTAGTTTTAGAGCCAGGATATTAAACTGCAACAGAGTTCAGTGAAATCAAACTGCATATATTCAAACCAAGCCAAATTGCTCTTGACTGAAATGACACATTAAATATCTAATATACTTTCAGATTTTTAATATAATTCATGTTAGATGTTATAATTTTCTATCAATAGCTGAGAAAACGTTGAGTTTCAGTTTTGGCATCCAGCAATCTAGACTCTTAATGACAGGTCTATTCTGACATCTGTCAAATTATTGATTAAATATGCTGAGGAGAATAGACATCAAATTGACATAAATTGCTTGTTCAATGGCATTAAATTTTGTTTACTTCATGAGGCTGAATTTACCTTATTCTTGAAATTTTTTATCATAGAGCCATGATTAGTGATAAAATTTATTATAATAGTTCTGTAATGTACAAAGTGTTCTGTAAAGAGGCTGTGTAATTTTAGTCAGTATTTTGAAGGCAGAAGCAGGAAGACTATATGTTCAAGGGCAGTATCAACTACATGAGATGTTTATTCAAATAAACAAACACAACAAAACTATGAATTAAATAATATTATTTACCTATGATGGTGTGAAAATTGAAACACAGGAAGAACTTCTCAAGATTTTAACTTTATGTTGTTGGACTAGGAATGAAATATGCTGATGATCAAGAAATTTCCCAAATACAAATATTTGTCCTCTCACAACTGCTCTAAATCTTTATGGTATATCTCTTATTTTTATTTAAAAAGAACAAAAACAAAAAGACTCCACAGACATTTTTGCTAGGATTAAAATAAAAATGTCTACATGTATTAAATAGTGTAAGATTCTTGTGTAAATATGTTACTGTAAAAATCTTATTCCTCAGAGGAGTGTGATGGTGCACACTTATTTTAGAGGGCTAGGAAAACAGAGGAAGGAAGATCTCTGGAATTCATTGTCTAGCCAGCCAGCCTAACCTACTTACTTATTGATATCTTGGCCACTGAAAAACCATGTCTCAAAAAAGACATCATGGATGGCTCCTGAAGAACAACAGCACAGGTTTTCCATATGCATGTGTATGTATATGTGTGGATATGTATACTCATATGTGTACACACAGGACCACATATACACATGTACATATAGAGACAAAATTGTTACTGTTAATTCAGTTGTATAGTTAGCAATAGCTTATGAGCTGCATACAAATATAGACATAGTCTCAAATTACTATTAAAGCATAATTCCTTTGTTTCATACCACAGAAGAGATGTTTTATGTGAACTATTTTCTTATTGTTTTACATTATTTTTCTTAATTGTAGTAGTTATTTTAGTCTTGAAGAAATAAGTTTTGAAGTCTCCCTGCCTAACTGGCAACACTTCTGTATTTATACCCAATTGAAATTCCTCCAAATGATGGTCTCCTGTTGAAAATTCCTATCATAGGTTTTCCTAACAACCCTACCAGCAACATTCTATTCTATTCTATAATTACCATTGCGTTCTATTTTTAGTCAGTATTTTAGAATCCATGATCTTCTAGAACTTACACTTTTTTAAAGGAGGAATCAAAGAATTGAATAAAATGTCACTTTGTTTATATGTACTACTTTCTCTGATGAAACTAAAATGGAAGATGATATTCTGAATATTTAAATTCATTCCAGGGCATATTTACTTAATTCATATCTCTAATCTTTTTTAAATATCACGTCCTTAACATTTTTATTGTTATTACTTTCAACTTAAGTTTCTTCTTGGGGAAATTATGGAAGGAGATGGGTTTATGGGTTCTTCATGTTGTCTGATACCATTCCTTATGAAAACACCCACCCATGGAAATGACCATATTCTAGTCCATACTTTAACCACAGTTGGAAGAAGATTATGAAATTTTGTTGTATTTTAAAATGTCTCTAGAGACTTTCCCGTTTATTCTGGAGATGTTTCTTTTGAACTCCAAATCCAAATCTAAAACTTACCTGTAAGTTATAGTCATAGTTTACCACAGAACAAATATTATGAAATGAGGAAAATTATACTGGTGACACTTCTTCCCCTCCCCATTCCTTCTGTAATTTCCTACATTCCACAGGTCTTCAGTCATATGATAAATTAAATGTTACTGCTTCAGAGAGTGTATGTAGATCAATGAGTTGAAAATCTTGTACTTAAAAAGACATCAAACATAAAATAATCTCTTGCTTCTACGATCATAATTTTTCAGTGACCTAACTTTCAGACCCAAGTTCGCTGTTAGTCTTCAGATTCTTCTCCCTTTGGAGTCCCTTTTTGAACTTTCAACTTGTTTTTCTTGACAGCTCATATAATAACTACTCATTTTCCACAGTTAATTTTTCAACAATCAGTTTGTTGCTTTATATAATAGCTTCAGAGCTTCTCATGGAGATACAGATCTACTCTCTCAATTACATGGGAAGGTTCTTACCGAACCAGAGAATGGCAACCACTGATTTTCTTTAGGTCCGCTATTACAGCTATACAGTTACCTTTTGATGTAGTGGTTCCAATCATAAATTAATAAATATTTTACTTTGTTCACAAACTCCATTCAAAATTATTATTTGCCATAGTAGCATTCATTTTGGGTGGGCCGAGTATTTTTATTTTGAAGCAACACACTGCAATGTGGTAAGAAATATGAACTTGAGTGAAAACAATAATGCTAAAAAAAGTTAGAACCATTCCTCTACAAGCCATCTCTCTAGGGCTGGCAAATAGCTTGGCAGGCTAAGGCACTGGTAGCACCAGCCTACTGACCTGAGATTAATCACTGGAAGCATGGTGGAAGGAGAACATAGATATCTGAATGTTTTTTCTCATATCTCTTGACATGTGTGGTATACACATGGCCTCCCATACTCTGCACATGCAAATTTCTGGGTTAAAAACAACATATTATATACTTATTCAAATGGCATATATTTTTTGTTATTGAGGATACAATGAATATATTTTTAGGTATTTAGAATGATATTATTTATCTTAAATTTTATTTAATCAGTTAATTTAATGGACCTTTTATAAAGCTTTTTCTTATTACCACTAATTTCTTCTATTTTTCCTTTAAAGTTATCAAATATTTCAGATAGATGAATGTTTGCAGAATTTTACAGTTCTCAACACACCCAGGTTAGCCTATTTCAAAAGCCCTGGTATTATTACTGACACCCAAATTGAAAAAAAAAAAACTGAATGTCACATATACCTGCATTCTTCCAAACATATGGCTATAGTAAGCAAACAGACACCCCCAAGCATTGATAATACTGCCATAGAATGTTAGGAAGAGGCATATTCTGAATACACACTAGCTTTTAAAGGTAGAATTTACATTTTGCTTAATGTAATTTAGTATTTAATAGCATCTATATTTCATAATAAATTAGCTACATTCCTGAAATTGTATAATTTGTCCAAGTGAGCCTACATGAGCCTACATGAGCTACTGAAATAGACTGAACTCTGACTTTGCTAAGGCTGCTCTGGAATGTTGTTTAAGCTCTGTGTGTCATGAGGTTCTTCATCAGTGCAAATTGATTAAGGTTACATATGTGAAACCTTCAGAAAACATTGAGAACAGGGAAAATACTGGCTGGCACATAAAATTTTTTGTGGATCTCGTTTTTTAGAAAAATACCTAACCTTGGTTAATCCACATTAACTTTAAATTAGTATATTATTGTTACAAACATATATTTTTAGATTCATAAAATAATTTCAAAATATTTCATTAAAATTATTCATTTTGTCATATCTAAGCTGTTTACATATTAGTTTTCCTTATAAATGATATTTGTGAACTTTTCCTAGAGAAGCACTTTAAAATATAATGCCTGTGAAGAATATTCCAAATTATAGTGTATTATGTAGAACACTTTGAAACTTTAAATGGGGAAAATAATTCTTATTCATAGTTTTCAGTTTTGCCAAACTCCTTCCTCTATATCCTATAATAAATATATGTTCTCCTGGCCTCTTTTCTCTGCCCTCCAGTATTAAGTCTGAAGAGACATTATTATTCATTCACATGTTCAGAGGTAGCTGTTTCTACGTTAATAGAGCCAAAATTGTCAACTTTTCAAACAGTAACTTGTTTTCTATGCCCTAGGGTTTGAAAGAAAATAGTCTCATAATGGAAAATAGTAAGCAGACTTTCTGAATGCATAAATGTCTTGATTCTTTACCAGGCTATGCTGTGCTACCTGGCTATAGGTAGTGAAATGGTCCTCTAACAATATCGAATGGCCTATGTGGATGAACATCCATGAATAATAGTATTTTATTTTTCTTAATGAGTTCTTGCAGTCTCAGAATTAAGCTTTTCAAACATGGAGACATTACTCTCACCTGGAATTGTTTTAAATTTTAAATAAAAGTAAGTGGGTTTAGAAGTGGTTTAATGAAGAAAGATGATTTTATGACTACACTAGTCTAAATATTGAACACCATTTCAATGAATAAATTATTTTTTAGGTAATAGATTCATTCTGTGTGAGGGTTCTAACAGACAAGTAAATTTAACAATTAGGCTTCATATTTCTAAGTATTGAATACTACTCTGATACAATCTACACATAAGCAATATCGAGTAAATGTTTCTTAATTCTGTAATGATTCCCTCGGTGATTCAGCCGTTCGGGGACAAGGAGAATTTTGAGACTGTTTTCTCAAGCACTCACATCAAGTGGCCAAGACCCCCAGGTTTTAATGGGCTCTACAAATGTCTCAAAACCACCTGGTTAAAACTATATGAAGGTAGAAATATAGGAGCAGGCATCAGATATTTAATATTGAATTGTAATTAATGATCTGTTTCCACAACATTCCCTTGGGTAATCTGCAATTCTAAAGCTCTGCTAGTACAGCGCTGCTGAGTTATTTTTGAAGGAGAAATAGAGGAGAAAACCAATAACGGATCAATGACTTGACATTGCTGCTCAACCTAAAGCATGAACGTTCATTTAAAATGGAACTAGTAGCTCCTTATTAGTAACCAGCAGCAGCTCTGTAATCATGTTGAGGAACTGTGTAATTTCTGAGAGACTGTCTCCTCACCAGTAATGAGCATGGCGATTGAACAATGTGACCAAAGTCAAAGACCAAATATGAAAAAACACATCCAAAGAAAGACGCAAGTTTTTATTTTTCAAAAGAATTTGATACATTGCAAATGTATTTCCTTATGCTTAAAATTTCTTTCTGTGGCATTTGAAACATGACCAAAAAAGTAAATTTAAACAATAATAAATGGATCTGCAATCAAAAGGATCTCGTGATTACTTATTGTATCTGAGGATAACACCCAAGAATGTTCAGTGAAATATGGGCGCTTTTCTAGTAGCTCTTGGAAGGTGTCCAAGGGCTTGCCACAGCAGGAATTGAGCATCTTTGTTTATCACCAACCCTACTCACTATTGTGGAAAAAGCAAAGTAGAATCTTGCCTATGTTTGAATATCCTTGTTTCTCTACCATGAAGACTTCTTTGGTGTCTCTTTAACTTCTTCATATCCTTTAGATGATAGGTACTGAGTCTTCCCAGAGAAGGCATGCCTATGGGGCTAGTACAGCTAAATGAACTATAATATTTTTTTTGCTCCACTTATACTCTATCATGTAATGTGTTTGTCTTATTTTTCTTACTATATTCCCTCCAAACCCTTGTCTCAACCAATTATAATACAATTTCCGTGAAACCAGGACTTTTTTTTCTAGAACACTAGTGTGAAGAATAGAATCTACTACATAATGGCTTAAAGAATCTTTAGTTAAATAATTGTAATTACATCATTCCCCTCCTTTTTCTCCTTCTAACCTTTCTCATGTCTTCCCCATCAATCCCTTCCATGGGCTCTCTTAGTCCCTCAATCACTTTCAAATTCACTTCCTGTATTATATATAAATATTTTGTGATTTATATGTATATATACTGGAAATATATCACTACTACATGTGGAATCTACTTAAAGTTTCTTGTATGTATATGATTCCAGAGCTAACCATTTGGTACTGGATTACCAATTAGAATTAAATGAATTACTAATTTGTGTGGTATGACCTGAGAAGCTCATGTGTGGCATAGGCAAAAACAGTCAAACCTTCTGTATCTCAGGTGCTGCTTCTGTAGATTCAGTCAACCACAAGTTGAAAATAATTTTCAAAAGGCTTAATTTATACAGATATTAGGTCTTGTGATTTTTTTCCCATAAAGCAACATGGTATAAAAACAGTTCCAAATCAAATACAATGTATAACATGTTGCAAGTAGCTTAGAGACAGTGTAAGTTCACATGAAGCAGCATGGGATGGTATATGCAAATCCTACAGGCATTTCATATGCAGGACTAGGATACCTGTGGATTTTTGTTTCAGTGAGGAGTCTGGAACTAGCTCTCCATGGATCCTGAAGGCTAATTGAGCTAATGACAAACAGAATTTGTTAATCATGACAAAGTTAAGTTAAATTTGTTTGTGATGTAGATTCAGTGTTTAACATACTTTCTTCATAACAAAAATTATATTTTACTGCCTTATTTTAAATTTAGTTGCAAGCACATAATATTAAATCTCTCCTTTCTTCATTCATTTGTACATTTCATTTATTGAAATGCAGATATTAAAAGTCCTACAAGATAATTCCACATGCTTGGTTTAGGTGGAAAATAAATATCTTCAGTACTTTGAAAGTTATAATAAATAATAGGAATGTAGATGACTGTGTATGTAGTATTAGGCAAAGCTTCCCTGTGGAAATAATTATTGATCTGATATCTGGGAATGACTGGCTCCCTGAAAAAGGAGAAACAGCCAAGGATGGTATAAAATCAACAGGGAGGCACGCAAAAAGCCAGTGTCTACCTGACACAATGCATTCAGTCTTATAAATACACATAGGTTTACTAAATTTGAAATATATTTACATCCAAATAGTTTTCAATAGAATTTAACTAATGTAGCATGACTCATTTATATTGGCATTAAGTAAACCAAACTGAGTACGTAATGAATCCTTCTTTCTAAATGGATAAATTGCAATAGTAAAAAGTTTATTAGGTTAATAAATCTTAACAAGAGGGAAAGAGATTATCTACATGTTATTATTAACAGTATTTTTTCCACTTTCTCAGTTTTTAAAAATTAGTTTGTTTGAATGTCTTTGATGAAGGCATCCCATTCAAGCAAACCACTATATGTTTGTGAATTATTTAAATTTTGAACTCAGAGTACAGTTAAACATTGACTTGCATTTCTAAAACAAAAATATCCAGTTGTTGTACATTAATATTTAGAAGCTAGAACACTGTGATTATTATACTTTCTCACACTGAGTCTCTAAGCTAGATAGTACATATCTACCATCTTTCTAGAAAAGGTTGGATGAATCCCTTCATTTGAACGAGCAAATACAAGTGTCTATAAAACCTGCGACCTCACCTTTGGGCATAAAGGGATCACTTATTTTTTGTTTGTCTGCTTTAGTGTTGAAATTTGGGCTTTGGCTATTGTATACCTATAGAGTTTCTCAGATGCAAATCTATACCTTCACCCCAATGCTCATTATTTTTATTATTATTTTTCATTTTTCCTTTGTTAGAAAATAAGCTTTTCCCCCATGTATATCCTGATTAGTTTCCTTTCACTCTACTACTCCAACTCTTCGTCAGCTCTCATCCCATCCAGATCCTCCGCTTTTCATATCATTAGAAAGCAGACATGCTTCTAAGGGATTAGAAAATAATATAACTAATATAGTGAGATGAAGCAGAAGCTAACATGTTGGAACTGGACAAAGTAAACAAACAGAAGGCAAAGAACCTAAGAGAAGGAACAAGAAACAGAGACCCTGACACTTAGAAATCTCATAAAAACAATAAGCTGAAAGTCCTGTGAGTGTGTGTGTGTGTGTGTGTGTGTGTGTGTGTGTGTGTGCATTGTGAGACAAGAAACCTACAAAGGTTAAATTTAGTTCACTTTCTATTAACCATCTACTGATGGGGCAGCAGGCAGTCTACCCTTAAAAGTAGTTTGTTTGCCCAGTGAAACTCTCATGGAGGAAACTAAATTTTCATTTTCAAGTGGTAATCAGTTTGAGGAAGCCTCTGAGTTAGGGATTGGGCCATGTGCCTACATCTCTTTTCAGTTCTAAGGGCCCTTCTGGTTCAGAGCCATAAAGGTCCTGATTATTCTGTCTTAGTTTCTGCTGACATATCTGTTAAATCATGTTGATTTAAAAGGCCTTGTTTTCTCTTTGTCTTTCATGCTCTCTAGCTTTTACACTCTTTCTGACTCCACTTCTATGGGGTTTCTTAAATACTGAGGGGATAGTTTTGATGGAGACATAATATATATATATATATATATATATATATATACACACACACACATATATATATATATATACATATATGTGTGTGTGTGTGTGTGTGTGTGTGTGTGTGTGTGTGTGTGTGTGTTAGCTACTCCTTCCACGTGGACTTATAAACATCACTAATGGGAAACATAAAAGTGTCTTATCTAAGCACTGAACCATTCTCTTTTCTCTTGCTCCAAATATAAATTTTATGAAAAGATTTAAATCACAACCAAGTTCTTTCAATACCCAGGAAAAAAAAGTAATGAAGTTGATCATTGCTATGTCTGACCTATGTATTCCAACTCTCATTTATGTTTTTCAATTTTCCATTTTAAGCTGGGAAGGTTAATTGCCTTTACCCTTGCATGTTTCTTGTTACACAATCACCCTGATTGAAACACCATATGAAGCTTCAGAACCTAGCAGTGTCAGGTTAAAAGTCACCATGTCTAAAGGGATGAATGATTAGCAGTTGGTCTTAGAAAAATAGCTATCTGAATGGAAAATAATTCTAAATGAGTTCGTGTTCATATTTGAATATTTTCATTGTAAAACAGTGTGTACACAGTTCAGTTTTATGATAATATTATATTTAGTTTCACCTATTTAATTTAAAATATTTATTTCTACCTAACAATATGTTAGAAATTTAGTGTGCTGGTCAATGACAAAATTTATGAAAGAATGTATCACCAAAATGATTTAGTTAATTTTTGAACATGAAAATACGGCTCAATAATTTGTAGGAAACATCAAATTTAAAGTTATATAGTGAGATTCAGTCAAATTTTGATAGTGAAGTCAACTTTAGGATCCTCCCATCTATTTTCTTTATAACATGAAAACATGTTTAGAGTCACAGAAATGTAATTGTGTTTCTCCAAGTCACAGTTGTAAAACCTACAAGCTCCTTTTGGCATTAGCCTGTGTTGTCAAAACTGTGACAGCCATTGTATTAACTAAGCCATCCTTAGACTCTGAGGCTTAATATCTTGGCAAATAAAAGTGAATGAATGAATGCAATTTTAACAATCAACACACAGTTCTCAGAGTTCTGTTTCACCAAAGACTAAATTAAAAAAATAAAATGTAATGGTAAATTAAAAGACATTGGGGCAGGGCATTGGTGGCGCACGCCTTTAATCCCAGCACTCGGGAGGCACAGCCAGGCGGATCTCTGTGAGTTCGAGGCCAGCCTGGGCTACCAAGTGAGCTCCAGGAAAGGCACAAAGCTACACAGAGAAACCCTGTCTCGAAAAACCAAAAAAAAAAAAAAAAAAAAAAAAAAGACAATTGGATACAGACACATTCTACTGATTATCCTATAGCACAGCATGTTTTGATGCCACTAAAGACAGAAGGAGATGTGTAATAGCCAAGTACAGAAAACCCATATATATATATACATATATATATATATACATATAAAAATATTTTCCTGAAAACACCTATCTTTTCACTTCATGCTTGTTCTTATATCTCTAGATAAACCATATCATGGTATCGGCTAACTCTAGTTTATCCAACATGCAAGAACTGTTTCTGAGTCATCTGGTCTCAAATTTGCCATTGAGAAAGCCTAACCATGGAGTCCACATTTTGCAGATACAAGAAACGTGTTTCTGTGAAGGATCGAAGTAGCAAGACAAAAGCTATGGAGTCAGATGCAGACATGATGGATTCGAAGTCCAAGCCTAATGTGCTTCACAGTGTACCAAACAGCTTCAGGAGGCAGAACAAAGTAAATAGCTTTCTCACTTTAACAGTAAAACTTCTTAAAATAGGGAGAAAATATAATATAAAAAAGCAATCATACATAAAATCATCTCGCTAGTAAAGAGCTTATAAAACTTGTGCGCATTTTTCTTGATGAAAAAGAAGCATGTTATTATATACCATTTTAAATCACATTTACTTCTGAGCTGAAAAAAATATTTAAAATCATGTTATTGTTCAGAAAAAAAAAGGCAGCTGTTTATATGGTTCTATTCAAGCAGCTTTCTATAAAAATGCTTTCTTTTCCCCCTCAAACTTTAGAAAAAGGTTGAAAGGCTGATATTAAATGGAAAAACTTAAATTTATATCAGATTCATAATTATGTGGTGATACAAATGACATTTTGTCTCTTCAGTGCCTTGGCAGTAAAAGGAAACCATAGAATAAAAGCACCAACTGTCATATGATTACTCTCCACAGTTACGTTTACAATTACAGATTTACGGCTGTTTACTAGCTGAGAAGAGTGTCCTTTTGATTAAAACACAGTATCTCTCTGGCTCTTTCATTCATTCTTTCTTTCAAGAAGCATCCATCAGCCCCTGGCTGTCATCCAGACTCTGCAGATAGAACTATGAAAACAAAAAACAAAAAGAAAAACAAACAAAAAAAAAAACAAAACACACACACACACACACACACACACACACACACACACACAACCCTCACATGGCTCATGGCTTTCCTTCTAGCAGGGAACTATTAATGCCAATAAAGTAAACTGATGATTTGTAAACATTAATATAGGTGAATAATAATAAGCCAGGGAAGGTTTGGGAGGAAGTTCAAAAGATCGGAAGGTGAAAAAGTTTCAGTTCAGAAATGGCCTCATTACACAGTAACACTTGCCTCCAAAGATATGTGTTAGAATTGTTTACAGTTGGCATGAAATTGACTTGTAATTTAATGGCTATACATAAAATAAATAATATATTCAAAATGATAAAGAAGTGATAGAGATATGCTTATATAAGTTACATATGTGTGATTATATATATATATATAATTTCAAGGTTTTTAAAGAAAAATATATAATCCATATAAATATATAGACTGCTCCATATAAATGTCTGGATTGGACATTCAGTTCTCCATTGATCTGGCTTTCTTCACTAAGATTGTACATTTTTGCATATTGTCCAAATGTTTTCTGTTACTTGTATGTGCTAGGTGGTTTCTTTGATAGTGAATTCATGATTATAGTATCTTTTGATTTACTTTCATGAAATTCAGGGTCTATTACAAAAATAAATTAACATAAAATTGACCCTAATTTCATAGCTTGAAAGCTATTTTTTCCTTTTGAATCTCAAGTACAGGGCAAACTCATTTTTGACAAATAGCATTTAATGTAAAAAAGAAAAATAACCCTCAGGGTCATTACGTGTGTGCTATAGTATTATGTATGAATGAGAGATATTATTGATATTTCCGAATAATTTAAATTTTCCTTTGTTAGGTAGTGATCCTTGAACGAATGCTTTTGTCACTTAGTCAAAGCAGATCACTTTATTCAAAGCTACAAAACAAGACACTTGTTTTTAATCAAATCTAACAAACCAGTATCAATGTTATCTGATGAACTAAAATGCTATGTAATTTACTTTATCAGGTGTCTCCTATATACAAACAAAATACTAGGAAACTACACATGTTCTCAAATGCACACACAGATAATCTCTTTTATCCTGAAGTTCAGTTGGGTTTTGTTTCTTTCTTGATTGGAGTTGAACCATCTATTAGCAAATGACTTTACATAGCTCATAATGCCACTGTCTATCTTCAGCAATCTTTGCTACTGTAGATATGTACTTCCATGTTATGAGTCATAGTTCGAGATTCTTTTTAAAAGATACCTTTGAGTTTACCATAACACCATTTAACATTTTCTGTTGCATTTCTGTCAATTGTTAATCCAGTTACTGTTGCAGCTTCTTGAAATCCAGAAGTTTTTACCATTGACCTGTTGGCCCCTCATTTTTATGGAGTAAACACTTTTCTTCTTGTTACCTTTTTTAGTAGGTTTCCTGGTGGCATAATGTCTGGTTCTTCTTAGTTCTCATCCTCTTTGGACTGCACTAAAATTAAAAGTAGTGGGAAAGCTAATTGTGGAGTAAAACAACACAAGCCCAAGTAAAAGCTAAGCAGTTGCCCAACAGTGTGCTGTAATATTGCTTACTGTAGTGAAGAGGACCAGAGTGTGTTTCAATAGAAACATGCAGTGTGTGCTCATGGGAGAAAGAATAAACCGCAGAGAAGCCTGTGAATGGACAGGCTTTATTAACTGTTCAAGTGTGATGAGCTGGCCAACCTACCTCAAGACTTTAGAATAGAAAGTGGGTCTCCTGCTCTAATTAGAATAATACAGAATTTGTCTACAGCTTTTTTTCTCTACCATTGCAGTTTATGTTTCCTGTACCATTAATGTCTCTTCTCATTGTCCGTTTGCTTCAACTTGACAAAGTCCTCTTCACAATTCTCTTGTACCTATTCCCTTACAGTCTTCAAAATGCTAAAGTAAACATATAACAATATGAGTATAATATCTTATGTGAGTAAATTTTAGACATCTTTTTGAGATGTTTTAGGTTCCTGCAACCCAGGTTTGAAATATCTTTAACAATTGTATTTTTTAATTAAACATTGTTCTTTTCATATCTATTGTCCCACTGATATTCCCTAAATGATAGTTATGATTTTTTCCATTAGTTGATTATGTTTACTTCATGTTTTTAGCTCCTTAGATTAACACTTTCCAATTTTTTTTTTTTTTTTTTTTTTTTTTTTTTTTGGTTTTTCGAGACAAGGTTTCTCTGTGTAGCTTTGCGCCTTTCCTGGAACTCACTTGGTAGCCCAGGCTGGCCTCGAACTCACAGAGATCCACCTGGCTCTGCCTCCCGAGTGCTGGGATTAAAGGCGTGCGCCACCAATGCCCGGCTAATTAATTTTTAATACATTCACCTTTTCTAATATTGGATCTACTTGCTAGTAAGCACCTCTTGTCAAACTTTTAGTTCAGTTACTAAATTCTTCAGCTCCATGGTATCTAATTGGAAATTTTTAATATGTTCTTCCCCAGAAATAGTTTCTGTTTAAGCTTTGTTCTTCTGCCCTGGTGAGCATCTCTATGTTAGCAACTTCAAGGTCCACATCAGGATCTTTTGTTTTCCTGTGTCATTAGGTACATTCTCTGAGGATTCTCCCCTTCATTGTCGGTAACATCTTCTTACTTCATTGACTCACTTTGCTCATGCTGCTACACTATATAAATCTGTCAATATATTGTCACAGACTTTCTTCCTACAGGAGAGGAGCCTTTTTAAGCTTCCCAGAGATTGTGTAGGTTTCTGAAACCTTTGTAGGAATCTGCTCAACTTTGTCTTCTGTGTCCTCCAGGACTGTACAACTTGCTGGAACCTCCTGGTGTTCTGAGTCAGATGAGACTGTAGTATCTTTGGAAAGTAAAACACAGGTGTTTACCAATACTTTTTTCCTTGCAGGTGAAGTAGCATTTGGGAAATATTGCTTTTTAATCTTCATTTGAATGTTGGGAAAAATGTGACAAAAAGATTAATGCTAGATCAAACCACCTTTTTGTTCTTAGGTCTTAGTCAATGGATAACTAGAATGTGCTGTGTCTCCCTAGTCCTTTGAGTTGGGTTATAAAGAAATAGTTATTTGGGAACCGACTAAACATGTGAACATAGGATACATGAGATAGTGTTCTATTCTCAATTAAGATGAGGATTATCCCCCACTTGATCTGATTGGTTCTGTTTGGTGTAAAATGCTATGTATATACTTAATAGTCCCCAAGGTGTTGTATATCACACTCAAACACCTCCCTAAGTCAGGATGGTTGGCCCCAGTCTTTTGTTTAAGATCCAGGTTTTCTGGCAATATGCTGCATGTGTAACATAGCTCCTCAATTCTTATGGTGGAAAATGGGTGTCTGAGATCTTTTGATTATATCATGTTGAGAAGAGAGAAAGGGTTATGGCACATGAGTGTGCTTCTTTTCCAAATAGCTTCAATATGTCTAGATTTACTGTTGCCAGAATCCTTTCAGCTAGCTTATAGATTGTTCATAAAATGAATTGACCTGTGTGTTACTCTTGAATTGGCATGTTTATGTCTTTGGTGGGAAGAAAAGTGCAGAGCCCCAACACATCATTTTTTATGGTATCATCTACATTAGGAAATATTTTATCTTAAGTTGTCTAACAATAAAATAACAAAAATAATAAATATCAATTAATTGAAAAATATGCGAGTAGATTTCAATGTTTGGTGAAATAATATACTTCTACTTAAAATATATTCAAATTTGCAAAAACTAATTCATAAAGGAGAATAACTCTACTGCACTTTAAGAAAATGCTATTGTCAGTTTTCTGGTATTCCCAAAGAAATTCGTGAAGAAATGAGTTGAGAGCATTCAGTGAAGAGAAAATAAATGAAAATCAATGTAATATGTGTACAAGTGTATTGCTGGGGGAAGAAGTGTGGTCCAAACGAGTTCTAAATTAATTCCATACACAAGAATTAAAATTCAACGACTTGGAAAGACCCCAGTCTATTTTCCTACACGAATTCATGACACTTCATACTAGACTTACTGGAACAGATTCAAATTAGATAATTAGGTGGTTGTCCACTGAGGATTTTGAACAAGGGAAGGCCTATTAGGCAGAGATAACACCTATTTCCTCTGTGCACACTGTAAATGTTTTATAATGGAACAGGGGTAAAACACAGAGAGTATGATTGAAGAGTGTGCATCCTAGACTAGCCTCAATGTGCAACAATTCTCCTGTTTCATATTCTCAGTGCTAAGGCATGCAACATCATGCCTAGCTTGAATTTCCCAATCTCACATAACTACTCTCTGCATTAATACTTGTATAAAACCAGCACAAGAATTATAGGAAAAAGAAGCAGGAGCAAATACATACTTTTTAAGTAGGAATATAAGTGTTACAATGAAAATATAATAAATTTCAGCAATGAAATACATAGAACTAGATATCGAATTAAGAGTCTCTGAGATAGTATTGAGATTTCTCAATGAGCAGAACAAAACTTCACGGTAGAAAAATACAGTGAGAAAAAAGAACAAAACAGCAATGAAGTTATATGTTAAAATGAATAAAGTTAGATGTTAAAATTTAAATCAAACACAAGTTCTAAAAATTAAAAAAAAATTGAAGGGAGAATATAAAATGCTCAAAGGAATAATATTTTTCAAAAATGGTAACTTTAATGGACACTTTTACAGATAAATTACTTTCTTAAAAAAAGGAGGAAATAAAAATAAGCAAACAAACAAACAAAAAAAACTCAAGACTTCTGGGAATTGTGGCATGATTGCAGATTATGCATGGCATACCTCACATGTCGGAAAGCTTCCTCTCTCATTATGTAAAAAGTCATGAATAATCAGGTCAGGCAGTATGCAAAGAGAGTTCCCAGACTGTGACGCTAAGGGAAGGCCTTTCAGGCACAGCTGCACACGTGCCTGCACCTTACACACTGTAAAGGGTTTGTCACTCTGTCTGTAAATCCCAGTGAGGAGTGCTTTAAGTGAAGGAAAAGAAAACATTCAAATTAGCCCCATGCCAAAGTAAAGTATCTTCATTTAAGTAAGTCCTGGATACTAACTTGTCCACAAATCATGAAGTATATGAAATATGATTGTAAGTTTGTATATGAAAATGAACTTAAAACATATAAGCATATACATTAAAATTTTAATTAAAAACAAATTCAGAAAGAAATAAACCATTCAAAAAATTCAACATTATCATATAAACTAAAGCCTATGATCATCAAAATGTTCACGCTTGTCTAAGCATATATAACCTTCAAGCCTCTCAACATTATCAGTGTGGATTTTAGGGGAATTTCAGCAGTAAATTCAATTGAATTTTTCAACATCTTATTACTTAAAATGTATTTTTGACAACATAGTACATAAAATACAAATATTTCTTCTGTGTTTGCTGCAAATTTTCAGGTTATTGAATCAATAAGAATTAAATGTTTTAAATATACACAATATTGACTATATACACATGTATAATTATATATGCTTATATGTATTATATATATACATACATATATGTGTGTACTTCATGGGCAACTCTTGAAATAGCATGGCACATTTTTATATTTATATGTGAAATACATTACTTACAAACAAAAAAAGTTTAATTTTATATATGTGGAAAATTATTTCATTAGGATTATCCAGTGATTAGGATTCATATTATTAACTTGTTAATTTTATCTTTTTTCATTGAAATAGTTAATTTTAATGTAATATTGGTTTTTAGTTATTACACTTATTAATATTAATAATAATTTACAATCAACCATTGCTGTTTATCAATAAAAATGTTATATTTTCATGTGTATGATTGTCTCATAGTACAGTCATGATCTGTGTCATCCAATTCCGCAATTACAAGAATGCTGCATGTATTTTGCTCATTTATTGTGCTTTTAGGTAGTAGTAAGATCTAAATTCATATAATGAAAGAAGTTCAAGACTGTTACCGCATGCTGTATCATTGCATCTTTAGTGCTTCACACAGTATAGTGCTATTTTCAATGAATATGCAAACATTTGATTGAGGGAGACACATTACCTGTGCCTTTTTGTGTAGTTCTCTCTTGCAAATGTTGTGACTCTTCTGAGACTTCTTCAACGAGGAAAGTATATAATGATATATATATATACATATATGTATCTTCAAGCTGTTCTGAATTGATAGATGTACAACACATATTAGGCAGTTACAAGTAAGGACTGTGCTAGTTTAAAACAAAATAGAATGAGGAACAGAGAGCGATTAGAGAATAATGAAATAAAACCTGGAAGAAATCATCAGACTTGACATGAGAACCTCAACTTTGCAGAAGAACCTCCAGTATAAGACAGTCTTTAAAAACATTGAAAATTCAGGCTAGGCATGGTGGCACAAACATTTAGCTTGAGAACTTTTCCAGGCAGAAGCAGGTAGTTCTCTGAGGCTGAGGCTAGACAGGTCTGCATAGCAAGTTCTCGGACAGCAAGAGCTATATAATAGAGAGATCCTGTCTCAAACAAAAACATACACAAACAGAAAAAGCAAAACTGAGAGTGTCAGTAAAGCTGATTGTAGGAACTTTTATGATTTGGTAAGCTTTTCAGACAATGAACATGAAACAACATGACTGTTGTAACTTAGCAAACTACAGAATTTATAATATTGTACTCTACAGAAAAATATAATCTCCTGTACATATTGGTATGAGATTAAAGGTTCTAAAATAAACTGTGAAAATGGAATATATTATTAAATATTAACAAGACTTTCCTAACATAATTTCAAGAACATTAAAGTTGATAATACAGTTGTCCTTTGAAGAGATAACTCTAATAGGCTAAAGTCTTGGCCTGCTGTTGCAATATAAACACTTACTTATACTTAGCATTAATAACTATTCCTCCAAACAATGTTAATTTTAAAATTCCTATAAAGCTGGGAAGCTCTATCTTCAAATCTATCATTTTGTTGCTAAAATCAGAATCACTTAATAGTTACTAATTAGGCTTGTCTTGAAATCTTACTATCTGAATACAAATTATTTTTTTCTCTATTGTAAGGAGCTCCAAGGTAGAAATGGGGTATATATACCCTCTGTTTATTTATAACTAATGATAGCAATGGACATGTTTTATGATTTCAAAGCTTATAATTATTTCATATTAGCAATTTGATGCCCTGGAAATTTGTTCTGATCAGAGAGTTCAGAAAGATGCAAATATATTCTTAGTTGTAATTTGACTATTAATATTCACTATTCATTATTTACATATTTTTCCTAATAGAAATATAGAATGCAAGTAGATACATTCAGATTTAATATAATCTTATTTCAGTGGAAAAGGTGGCAAAATACTAAGGAAAAAATTAAGTAAAATGTAATTAAATCAACAAGGTGTTAATTAAATCTGTGCTGCAAATAATTATTGCATTATTTCTCATCTAACCCTTAGAGAAATTCAAAACTGCAAATTACTTATACAATATGATTTGGTCTACTCTGCCCTTTACAAATCAGCTGGTAATGACAATTACACGAAACAATACCATTTTTATCTGACTCGAAAGTGCAAACTGGGTCTGAATTATGATTGAAAAGTTTTACTTATTTTTTTCAGTAGTCTTAAATGGCTGTATTTTATATTCTACATTGCTCAACTTTTATCTTCATTTAGAAAGAAGTGTTTTTTTTCCTTGTTAACCATACTAATAACATTTCAAAGTTCCTTTGCTTTTTTTTTTTTCTCATTTCTTTCTCAATGATACTATCCTCAAAGATTCAATCAAAGCCCTTAGTTACGGTGTGGAATACAGCTCAGTTGGTAAATTGCTTACCTAGCGAATCTGAGACCCTGGTTTGTTCACCCAGAATTGGATGTTTCATTCCAAAAGCCCCATCAACCAGCCAGGGTGGTGCATGACGTTAATATAGCATTCATAACTGCTTCATAACAAACACATACAAAAAAATATCAATAATAGAACCATAGTACAGATTGACTATTAAAATATGCATGAGCCTCATTCTTTTGGTTATTAACCATCATTAAATATTGGAAACTTCAGAACTAAATATTTCACTATTAATAATTCTGTAACATGGCTGCCTGAGTGGTTTAAATAATTTCTTTAATATTCCCTAGTAAAATTAAATTTATGTAAGTTGAAAACTACAGAGTTAATTAGTACTAGCCTTTAAATCTCAAGCCAGGTTCTTTGAAGTCATGGGTCCTTGACCAAACACACAAACCAAAAATTCTCTTTTCTTTTCTCTGAAGTGGTTTTACTTTCTACCTTGGAAAAGGAGTGTAAGAGTTAGACACTACAAGAATGGCAGGCTTATTGAGAAACATAGGCAGGGTTACATGTAGAAGTACAAATGTCTTCTGTGGAAGACAGTCAGTAATCATTACTATTTTCAGCTCATAGAATAATTTTATTCCTTTGTTTTTTTTTTTTTGTATCTGGTTTGCATTAGTTTGTTTTGTTTTATGGTGGTGTTCTACTAAGCAATTTGCAGAGAAGCTGTGTGAAAAGAGCATAAGCATTTTTACTTGGTAAAAATTATAATTATTTTGGATAAATTGATTAATATTTAGAATTAGGGAAATGTATTTTTCATGCTTGGCATATAAGTTGCATCTGCGGAATTTGTAATATATTCAATTACATGCATATTTCAAGTAATTGCATGGTGAGAATGGGAAGTGAGCCAGCCTGTACCTGATCTGTATGCACATATGCAAAATTCAAAGATAAGATTCTAATGCAAATGTGACTGTGGCGGTTGAGGTGTATATTTCTTTGAAGATACCATAATTAGAGTCAGTTTTATTTCCCTTGGTATTCTGCTTTACATTTTGCTCTTTTCTGTTACGGTTAATTACTCAGAGATGGATTAAATTGACAACCTTGACCATTACCATTTACCATTTCTTGGTTTTATTCTAGAACGCACATTTAGTATTTAAACAAACCGCTTAATATGCTAGCTCAACAGGTGTTGAATACAGACCAAATTGTGTTTGTTTATGTTTTAAATTTTAATTACAACAGTTTCCTCTTTCCTTTTCTCCCTCTGCTTCATGGCCTCTTTTTGTAAAGCAATTGCTTTTGAAGGCATATACGTTTTTGTATATACATCTATGCCCCTAAATATAACCTGTTGAGTACACAGAGTATATAGTGTTTCCAGAGCTGACTGTTTGTGCTCAGACCATTCATTTTCATTTATGAAAGTGTCACATTTGATAGTGTAAGCAGAGGTCATATGCCACTTACATTTTGGTAAGCATCTGCTAATACAGAGATCTTGTGCGTGACTTCCTTTTTACACTCTTGCGCATTACTTCCTACTGAAACCACTTTTCATTTTTAACAACAAAACAAAAATTACACTAAAAGTATATGCTTATATTTATACATTACTTAAAAGTGTTATGACCATAGGTGTATCTCAACTTCCATTCACAATATAACATGCTGTCTCTGTGTTACTAACTATGGAGGGGGAAAGCACTTAGAGTTCATTTCCTTTTAATTATAACAAATCTCTATGGAATTTCTTTTTTAAATGAGGTTAGTGACAGGAATGTCAATGGGTTAATGAAAGGGAAAACTGCTGTACATTTTGTTTCAAATTTACTTTAGGTTTTAAATATCATGTGGCACTTCAGTCTAAAACTTGATTCTGTGCTAACAATAAACTGTTAAGATGAGAAATGCCAATTATCTCACTAATTTGTTAATGTAGACAGCCAGTCAAGCCCCAACATGAACGTCCCTTATTGTGTATGATCTCAGTTAACTCTGGCCATAGTATAAATTGATTTGTTGACTGCCAGCTTCCACACCCCTGTTCCTCTACAATTTACTCACAAAGAAGCTATAATTTCACTACAATACACAGCTTGTTTTATTTCTTTCTCAAACTGTTTTCTGAAGTTTAAAGAGTTATACACAAAATAAAATTGGCCTATAAGTAGTAAAGGCACCTAGAACATAAAAACAAACAGCTTCTTAGAAATGTTCTTTTCCACCCCATGTTCACACTCAAATTCTTCAACTTCTAAATAACCACTTGGTGCTAATGTTGGTTAAAGTAATTTGCTTATATTAACCCATTAAATCCTGTCTCAGAGGCAATAGACCTTTTCCCTCTAAAGATGAGGGAATTAGAGAAGTGAAATAAATTAACCAAAATATATACCTAGAAAGTGGTAATCCCAGGATAGACTTTTACAAGCTCAGAAGTGATTAGCTAAAGTTCAATATGAAATTTTGTATAAAATGTCACAGGTTTGTGTGTTTGTTTACTATAAATAATACCAAAGGCAGATCAAATATATTAAGTATTTTAAAAACATGAATTCCCTAGAATGTGGAATCAAATTAGCCAGTCATCATAAGCAGTAGCAAATATAATATTGACCTGGAGAAATATTCACAGAAGTCAACAGTATGAACTCATGACATTTTAGGCACAGCTAATATCTCAGTAATAGGGTCTTAAAGAACAGCCAAATTTGAATCCAGATGTACTATAAATCACTTGTAAAACATAATGCTCACACCAAAGTTAGTAAATATAAAATCCAAAGAAGTAACCTCATTATATAGATCTATAATTATAACAAAATATCCACAATAAACATTGAAGATTTGTCTATTCTAAGGAGAGTCCTCCAAAGTACATATATAAGCATTCTATATTGAACAGTAACATGTTTTTTAGTCAAATATTTGGTTCAATTTCAAAGCATTCTGGACTTTACTCCAAGTTCCCCTACATAGAGAAACACAACTCTAGCACTCAAAGATGCCTTGATCTCTTAATGTTTGACTAAAAACTGCAGAATTTCTGCATTCCAACAAAAGAAAATTTGATCTCTTAGCTTGATTTTAAAAATTCATTCATTTCAGTTTTCTATACAAATATGTGTGATATAGTGTGTTTAGAATATTCCCTAAAACTTTCTAACCTCTATTTTTTTCTTCCCTTTCTACTAGTCCATTTCATCATCTGATGCACTTTAATTCATACTGTCATATTATATATATGATATATAATATGTATGACATATAAAATATAATATGTATATCATCATTTCTACTCCACACTCCTGTCTATCCAATATCTTCCACGGCCCCCTCTCATTCTTATTCAAATTCATGACCTTTTCTTTAATTGAGATCTACCCTGGAGTGGTTGATATACCCAGTGTCATTCCATTGGGGGGAAAAAAAACAACTTGTTTTCCCTCTCCTAGCAGGTATAAATGACAGATCGGTTGTTAACCTTTATCCTTGTGGCTTGGTTTACATCCCATTCATTCATTCATTTTTTAAATATGAACAAAATAAAATATAATAAGTTAAAAAAAAAGGTATCACATCAAAGTAGGACAAGACAAACCAACAAAAGGAAAAGAGACCATGAAAGGGCACAAGAGTTAGAGACCCACTTATTTTTCCACTCAGGAATCCCATAAAAACACTAAACTGAAAGCCATATTACATATGCAGAAGACCGGGTGCAGTCCCTGTGTGTGCTACTTCCATCTCTGAGTTCATACGAGCACTGCTTATGTTGATTTAGCAGTCTTTGTTTTCTTGGTGTCCTCCATCCCCCTTGGCTATTACACTCTTTCTGCTTCCTCTTCAGTGGGGTTCCCTGAACTCTGAGGAGGAGGGGGGATTTGTTGGAGCATCCCATTTAGAGCTGTGTTTTTGAAGGTCTCTCACTCTCTGTATAAAGTCTAACTGTGAGTCTCTGTATTTGTTCCCATCTACTGTAGGAGGAAGCTGCCCTGATGATAGTTTTAAAATATACTAATCACATTTGTCCTCCTTTTTGATCCTGGAGTGGTCATTTCGCCTGGAACTCTTCACTGCTTCCTCACTTCAACCATCCTCAGATAGGCATAGGCTTGCGTTCTCTCACGTCATTGTTATCACATCCCTGTAAGATCCTTTATGTCTTATTTGTATCATGCAGCTTCCAATGAAACAGCTAACTAATTTGTTTCTCTTTACAATGATGAACTTCTTTCCCCAAATAGAATCTACACCTATGAAAGCACATGACTTTCCTACTCTATGTAAGCATGTTATTTCCCTCTTTGGAAAATACTGTTATGCATGCTAAATGAAGATTGGTTGTTCTTTAACATTTCAAGGGGCAATGATTTCTAATGAGGCAGGGCATTCCAAATGAAAGGGATAGAGGAAAGCATTTACGAGGAATCAGAAACACCTTTATCAAGCTACTTAAAACCAAGAAATGAACTCCTCCATCTAAGCTTAAGCTGAACATGTGAAACAAATAAAGTAGCATTTAGCCAAGATACACCCAAACAAGGTGTGCACATGCATACATAATTTTTGAATATGTCTGTGCTTCAATAAAAATAAGTCTTTGATTAGCTTTTTCTTGAAAAAAGACTGATAATAATATATCATCTTTGATGAAATGTATGTATAAAAAGGAAATTTCAGGCTAGTTATTTTATTCCAAATTCAGCATCAGAACTATATGTAAACTATATGAATGTACCAATGGTGTTTTGATGTTTTTAAATTAGCCTATAGTAAAAATTCCTACATTCATGAAAATTGAGAAGATTGTTTCAATTTTATCCACCAGAAAACCTAGTATATTATTGTAATATTTCTTTGGTGCATTATTATAATTTTCATGCATCATTTACTCATTTTAAGTCTATTCCCATCTCCCTTGCTTTACTGTATCTAAAGAAACAAAGAAAAATCACTTTAAAAAGAGCTTGGAGAGCAATGAAATTTTATATTACTTTATAGAAAAACTAATTACTAGATGGCATATATAAAAGCCATTTATAAACTCTATTTCTTAGAGATGAATTAAAATGTGTGTGAGTTAAGGAATAAGGCTATAAATAGGCCAGAATAAAATATAATCTAATCATAACTTCCAGGACTTATTTCCTTTTGTTACTCTTTTAGATCAGATGACACCACATCAATATGTCCATTATATGCATAATTCTGGTTTTAAAATAAAGTGGAATTCTTAAGCTGTTTTCTGTTTTGTGACATTAATGTATGCAATTTTTAACATTTTTTATACTGACATGCTTAATAATGTGAAGATCTAAGAGAGATTTACATAAAGTGATACAGATCAAGGTATGTCAATATTTGACATGAAACACATTTGTCTGTGTACTCCCTTTGTGGGATTTTCTCTATTACAGAGCAGTGCTCTCCTTATAGTTTACTTACTTTCAAGTTTAGGGGATGGTATTATAGGAGGTAGAGGACTACAAATCCAGGGCAACCACCTCACTGCTTCTTGTCTGGTCAGTGCTATTGACTTACGATTCTTCTGGGTTGGGGATTTAGCTCAGTGGTAGAGTGCTTGCCTAGCAAGCACAAGGCCTTGGGTTCGGTCCTCAGCTCTGGGGGAGAAAAAAAAAAGGCTTATGATTCTTCCAGAAACCTATAAGAGCTCTAGTTCATAGAATATAGGTTATTTTGAAAGTTGGATTAGCATATATTCGCTGTGCTTTTCCCTTTTCTATTTACCATTCCTATGACTGAGCAGAACCTAAAGTAAAATAGTTTCTGCTTTTTCCAGTAAATCAGACAAAAAAGCTACAAAAAAGATACTTTCCAAACCTGAATAATATCCTCACAGACAGTAAACAGAGATTGAGAGAATCTTATTCTAAATTTTCTTTTAAGATTTATTTATTGTTTTATTTAATGTGTGTGTATTTTGTCTGCATGTATGTTTGTGTACTATGTATATGCAAGAGCCTGTGGAAACCAGAAATGAGTTTTGTGTTCACTGCAACTGGAATTACATAAAGTTGATAGCCACCATTTAGGTGCCGTGAAAAAAAAAAAAGTGCTCTTAGGACTTAGCCAACCTCTCATATTTTCACTTGTGGGAATATTTTACTTATATTTTATTATTGTCTTGTAAAGTATGGACAGTGAATTAAATGCATTTTCAAATGAAAAGATGGAAGCTCATAAGTGTATCATTTTGTATTTGTGTCTAGTTCCTGCCTACCATGTGATATAACAGAGTCTGCTTTCATTTAAATATTCTCTGTTGTGTGAGTTTAATATACTCTGTATCAAACAATGTGTCTTCAGGAAACTGTTGAAAATTACAAGTCGCCCCTGTACTACACAACAGCCTGAGGGATTGGGATGACTGTCCTATTATGATACATTTATAGTATGCTAGTGCTTTATTGAAAACAACCTCACAAATAGTGCAATTTGAATAACGTTTCTGCTAAAATTTCAGGAAGTGTGAGAGTTTTATGTGGACCTTTAATATCTAAATTTTACATGCATATCTCTCTTGAAATGAGTGTTTTAAAAAATCTTCCATCCTCTCCATTTAGGTGGTTACTTAACCGTTTCTCTATAAAACAGGTTTGATGCTATCTTCTGACAAAACAGTGCATCTTATTATGTGTTGTTGTCATGCACACAACTGAATTACTTAGCTAGAAATTGTATAGCACAAAATGAAAGGAGCCATTTGCTCTATGTTCTGATCACTCTTTATCCTGCTCGTTCAAGTGCCATTACATTCTGCTTAAGTTGAATATCAAGTTTTCTCTATTCACATTATTTAGACTAGAGTTATATCAGAAAGTACTTCACTCATTTTTCCAATATTTGAGACTGTTTTGTTTTCCAGAGTTTCAGACTAGTGCCAAAAATGCCAAACATTTTCCTACTTTCCCAAACCTGTTCATGAAAATGACTCTCTCTCTCTATATGTAACAGCAGTTAATGAAAACTGAGGCCATGCATTTGTAAGGGAGCAAGGAGGGGCCTATGGGAGGGTTTGGAGGGAGGAAAGGGAAGGGGGGAAATGATGTAATTATATTATGATCTTAAAAAAATAAAAGGAATAGTTTTTAAAAAAAGACTTTACAACCATCAGATTTTTATGTGTTTTCTAAGAAAACAATGCAATTATTCAACTTGTATATTATTTGTACTTGTTATTTTAAATCTATGTTGAATAATTTTATTGTTGAAAGAGTTATATTTTGAAATGTTTATTTATATACTTACTCATTAATCATCCAAAATAATTCACAGACCTGGACCCAAAAGATGAAAATTGGTATTCAACTTTGTTTGAGCTATGGTCATGATATAGGTTAAGAATATGTGCAGAGAGATTGACATACATCCCAATCCTTTCCTCAATATCATTTTACTATATTTATAGGGGTATATCTAGGAAATCATGTCTTAATTTCTAAGACAATAATTCACATTTTTTTCTTTAGCATCTATATAATAATAATTCAATATAGAGATTTGGTTTAAAGATTATATGTGAGAATGTGGTTCCTGTACATTTCATCACCAAACAGGCACTAGTAATTGATCTCAGGGCCTTGTACTTGATACGAAAGTGTTTTACCATAGAATTACATCTGTAACACCTTTATAATTTAATATATATATATATGTATATATATATATATATACATATAAAAGATTTCCCTGAACAGTCCAAGTTACCCTTAAAGTCATGATCTTCTTCTCCTGGCCTCCTGTGAAGCTGATAGAACACATGTATGCTATCAGGCCTGTCTATGATAAATGTTTCCATTCAAAACTAGACAGCTTTGTGTTAGAGTAAGTCATTGAAATCTATCATGTTAAATTTAATAATGAGTCAGGTGGAACTTAGAATTACATAAAATGAAGTAAAAAGGGAAAGGGTCACCTACTTTCTTAGTAGCTGTGGGAAATTCTATAATCAAGACTACCCTTGTCTCTTATTCATTGATTTCCAGAACACTTCTGTTTGTATACGTGTTTAAAAAAAAAAAAATTTCTCATGGCAGCAACTGTGCATTGCCCAAAGGCTTCCATAGCATGACATTTTAGAACTTAGATCTGGAAGTGTACAATGGAGCTGTATGTGCTGCCAATTAGGGAAATGTTCTTTCTACACAGCAATACATTTTATTTTTCCTTCTCCCTGGCTCTGCAGTAGTGTAAGTGTTAAAGCCTGAGAGGTTTCGAAAGCTTCAGTGAATGTGTTAAGACTGTTAATGAAGCTTCAGAATCTAAGGACAAAATTAGCTCTCACACCCACACTGCACAAAGTACCCCAACTGTCTGATAGAATTGCATCATGACTTTTACCTGGGGACACGGGTATTATATTCAGCTGAACTGATGAAATTGGGAAGACAGATGTGCCCAAAGGACATTTTAAGAAGCTTGTACCTACATAAATTGCTTGTAAAAAATCTCTAACATTTGAATAAAAAAACCAATGGAAAATGTTTCCTGCCTGTAAACTTCAGGTCATATGATATGTATTATATAGAATATTCTTCAAGAGGAGGGAACCTTTGATTTTAGTATTAAATGACATAGTATTAAATGGACTATATAATTTCAACTACAAATGCCCGTTTTATTTTACACATAAACACTTAGGACAGTAGAGTGTGATGTGTAATCTTTATTCTTTACTTTGTTTTCTTAAAAGCATTAAGTTCAGAGGTCTTGGCAATGTCACTGGCATGCAGAATGCTATGCAGAATTTACTAACTTATATAACTAAGCGCCTAGCAATAAACTCACAGATTCACAGCAGCTCTTTTAACCAACACCTCCCAACAGAACACAGCAGACACCTTCAGCGCTCCAGACATTAGTACCCGAGGGATATAGCATAGGAATTGCCACCAATAAATCTTAATACTTGATTTTTAAAATATTCCCAGGGCCATCAAATTTCACTGTTAAGGACACAGAATTTAATAAATATTTCACTTGAAGCTCTAAATTAAAAGTTCTAGGTAATTTTGAATGATGAAGATGGATATTTAGGTCTGCTTGTGGATGATGGAGATGCATATTTAGATTTGCTTGTTTGTTTTTAATAAAACATATACCCCCAATACAGATATTTGGGTTGCTAGCAGTACAACGAAGGAGGTGGAAGTGGTGGCTTCCTGCTCCAACCTTGTGGCTTTCCTGCCTCAGAGAGATACTAGATGGTCTCACGTTTGTTCAAGAAATTCCAGACACCAATTGTTAATTTCACAGAATATCATTTTAGTTCCTCAGAAAGTTCCAGGAACTAAGATTCTGCCTACTCCAACTGTGTAAAACATAAGCCGTTTAAAATTTTAACTCGGTGACCTTTGAGAGAATAAAAAGTACCTGACACAGCTGCTCCAGTCTCCAGTTCTAACATTTGTTTACTGACACTACCACCCATAAAGCATCGTGTTGGAAATTCTTAATGCAATTCTGCCCACCAGAGGGCTTGAGTATAGAAGGACAGGGTGAAGGGTTGTTATCAGAAGTGGCATTTTTGGATGAAACACTGTCTTGACTTTATTTACAACAGTATCATAATTTTAAATTAATGACAGAGGGACACTTCGAATTCATCAGAAGCCCAAACTCTTATTTTTTACAGAGTGTATTGCTTTCTCATTCCTCTGGCAGTTCACATATATAACTCTTATTATGAGGTTTTCTTTTATGTACTCTGTCTTCTAAATTATACTCCAAGTCCTTGAAAGACAGAGTGTTTTACTTGTGACACTTCATGGCTATTTAAAGCAGTACCTTGCCCAAGACAGGTGACAAATGATTAGTTAAAATGAATGGAATAATGGTTTAAATGTAAAACAATCTATTGTAGATACTGAAAAGTAATGTTACCATGACAATTGAGAGTTTACAAAGCATTTCTTTAATTTAATTTTTTTCATTTTACATACCAACCATTATTCCCCCTCCCCCTTTCTCCTGTTTGCCCCCACCTCCTCCATTCATTCCTCATAAGGAGTAATGCTGTGGATATCACTCTGTCTGCTGTGAACCCCAGCTGCAGAGTAAGGCCTCCTTTTGGTAGTCAATACAGAATGGCATACCAAGTTGGGGCAGGACTTTGCACCTCCCTCCAGCATCAAGGCTGAGTAAGGCAACTCACCATAGGGAATGGGATCTAAAAAGCCAGTTCATGTATTGAGATGGGTCCTGGTCCCATTACCAGGGGCCCTACAAACAGATCAAGCCACACAACTGTCACCCACATTCAGAGGGCCTAGTTCAGTCCATGCACACTTCTTAGCTGTAAGTCAGAGTCTGTGAGCTCCCACTAGCTCAAGTCAGCTGTCTCTGTGGTTTTTCCCATCATGATCTTGACCCCCCTTGCTCCTATAATCCCTACTCATGACTATATGCCTTGCTGTTCTGCCATCTGATTTGCTCTCTCTGTTCAGCTATATTACACTTTCTCTTCCTGCCCAGCTCTGTCACTTCCTGTCTGTCTGTACAGACGTCCAGACCTCCGTGGTTAACTAATGTTGGAATTAAAGGTGTGTGCCACCATGCCCGCTCTGTTCCCAGTGTGGCCTTGAACTCACAGAGAACCAGACAGATTCCTGCCTCCCAAGGGAGAGGATTAATGGCATGTGCTACCATTGCCTGACTTTTGTTTATTATAGTGGCTGGCTTTTTCCTCTGATCAACAGATAAATTTTATTGGGAGACACAGTATATTTGGGGACACAACACATCACCACAGAAAACCATGAATAGAAAATTAATAGAAGCAATTTTTTAATTGTCAAACTTCAGATTTAATAAATAGTACTTAAGTAAAGATCTAAAAGTGAAGATTTAAGCACTTAAATTATAATAGAAATTGTACTTTGGTCATCAATTCAGTGATTAATCCACAGCTATCAGCAATCATGCTTATTAAACTCAATTACAAAATACAGTGACATTAAATATCCCATCCTTTCCAAATAAGAACACTGGCAGTGTAGAATTCCAGTATCGTTTTCATTAACGCCATTCTCCTGCTTAGAGACAGGGTCTCTCAATGGTCTGCAGCTCTCCAGTTAAAGTAGTCTAGATGCCCAATGAGCATGAGTCATCATACTGCCTTTGCCTCCCAGTGTTGACAGTAAAGTCTTGCCTCACCAGACATTTTTAGTGTGGGCAGGGTGATCAGAATAAGGTCCCCATGATTTCAAAGCAGGCACTATAGCAAATGAGCTACTTGTACAGCCTCTGAAAATTAGTTTGTTCATATTAACATAATTCATTTAAACTGGTTATTTAGAATATATTTCAAGCATACCAATCTATCAAGCCCAAAGTACCTATAAAACTTGCTTCTATTCCTTTTGACATATAAGTACTACATTTTGGGAAAAAGGCTGCTCTTAGGATCTAGAGTAAGTATCAATCATACCACGGAAGTGTCTTGCTGATCATAACAAACATTACACAAATCTTCAATGGCAAGATGTCCAAAATGTGACCATATATCACACACTGGTGTTAGAATGAAAAGCCTGAATTGCGTTAAATTATAATATCTGAGAAGAGCGTGTTCTTTGATGAACTATCCACAGGCTACTCAGTATTTTCTTTGGTCACTGATCATATTACAAATGTTCAAATTATAGATTTTTCATATCAATTCACTTCATATTTAATCAGAATGCTGTATTTCAATAAAATTTTATTGTCTTAATACATGGTTGCATTCATTTCAGTCTTGTCTGGCTGTCATCATTTGGAACCTGTTCATGTTTGAAGAGGAAATGGAAGGGGGGATAGGTCTCAGGGAGAGGGGAAGCAGGGGGAGCTAGGAGGGATGGAAGGGGGTAAACTGTGGCTGGGATGTACTGTAGGAGAAGAGAATCTATTTTCAATTTTTAAAAAGTTTAAAACATACCCATTTTACCTGGAAATTAGTTTTCACCAGCTGAATACTATTCTATTGTGTAAATGTACTGCATTTCCATTGTCTGTTCACCATTTCATGGATGTCCAGGCTGCTTCCAACGTACCACTATTAGGAATTGAATAGCCATGAACATAGATGAGTATGTGTCTCTGTATAAGATGTGGAGCCCTTCCACAGAGACTATGGTAGCATGTACAAGTTCATCATAGGTTCAAGCCAGAAGGGGTCCCAGCACTGAATTTGGGCATGAGGTCAAAAGCTGTTTGTAAATCAACACCAGCTTGCCAAGTGCAGGTTTGTCTTCTCCAGGGAAGGGACACTGGCTGTGTCACTGGTTCTAGCAATCACACTAAGGGGAGCCCCATGCCCAGGAATAGTGAGCTCACACAAAACCTCCTCCATGATTATTTTGTGTGTATTTTGTTTCATTTGATTTTGTTTTGTTTTTTTTTCCTTTTTGTCCTTTTGGATTTTTTTGTTTGTTTTGATTTTTTTTTAATTTTTGTTGTGTTTTTGTAGTGTTGTTGAGAGAGAGAAACACACACACACAGAAGGAGCCAGGGAGAGAGAGAAAGAGAGAGACAGAGAGAGAGAGACAGAGAGAGAGAGAGAGAGAGAGAGAGAGAGAGAGAGAGAGAGAGAGAGAGAACATAAAATTGGGAGGCAGAGAGATAAAATTTCAGAGGAGTGGGGAAGTGGGGAGATGGTAAAAAAATAAATATATTGTATAAAAGAACAATTTAATTGATAAAATAAAGCCATGTAAAAACCATAAATCTATTTTTATAACATCAGTTCATGAGTGATAAGCACAAGGTAATTTACCTATTATCACTGGTCAGAAACAAAATTATTGTACATGTATGTTTAGGAAAGGAAGTGCATTCTGTATAGATCTCATTTTGATCAAATATTGAATAACAGTAAATTACATAGGTCAAAATTAGCATTTCAAATTGTATTACCACAGACAAGTACTACTGTTTCCCCTAAATAATTTGAAAACATTGTGATGTAGAATAGTTTTCATTAAATTTTGATATATAATTAGGTTCATTGAGAGTAAAATTATTTCTCCATTAGTGATATCATTTTTTTTTTGGTTCACACGGCAGATAAACTGTTCTCTAGTAGGCTGTTCAAATGAATAGCATCCGATCCTTGCTCTTCTGATGCTGAAAATGTGCCTTAGAAGCCACAACTGTTCAAAAGTATCTTTGTTGAAATCTAAATAGATTGCAGGAGCCAAAAGAAATACTGTTTTGCTATGTATATTATACACCAAATACTTACAGTTTCATTTTATATACAGGATAATTTCACATTCTAAACATGCAGCTTAATTTAATCACAAATGTTGATAGCTGAGTATATGTGTAGTCCAGGCTCTGCCTCAACATCTTCATGCCTCATGCAGAGTATCCCCTCTCAAAGATCTAAGTAATCAATCTTCTGTCCCTGTAGACACACTGGCCTATTATTGAATGTCAGATAACAATAATGACTTCTTTAAGTTACAACACCTTTACTGATGCTGCTCAATCTTAGATCATATGGAAATTTTAAGCATGTGACATAAAGGATTCTCAGGTTCTGACATGGACTGAAGCATTTATGTATGGAAAACAGTTGTACCTTTGTGTACTAAATTTTAAGAACATGAATAAATTCAGAAAATGTAGACATTCAGCAACTTCTAGCAATTTTCAGGGTAAATATCAAAATGGATTTATACTGACAAAGGGAGAAAGTGATTTCTTCAACCCAACACTACTGAAAGTCATGGTTCCTGATTCATAGTCACTCATTGAATATTCTAGAATGTACTTCTTCAAAAGTGTCTCTACACATTCTATCCTGATCTACAAAACAACTGTCATTATTATGTGGGGAAGATCAGTGCTTGCCACATGTTCAGAGTGTGCTTTGTAATCCTGTAGCAAACTCTTCTGTTTACAAAGTCATAGGGTTGCTTTATTTTGTCATCTTGTAAGAAGTGATAGCTAATTTATTATGGTGAATTTTGCATGCATTTTGTAACACAAAAATAAAACACTTTGAGAAAAACACTAGTTTTAGAATTGTTTTATTAAAAGTATAATAAATTTTCTTTTATCGCTAGGAGTGAATTTTATCAACTTATGATTGAAAAAAATTGATATTAAAATTGCATTTCATTGACTAATACATATATAAATGTTTACATGAAATTTTTAATGTAACAAATATTTTCCCAAAGTTATAAACTCAGAAGTCTTAATTTTGCAGCTTCAGGGTGTTTATTTCTCATCCTGAACTGGAAAATCAACAACTGGTATCAATTTAAATTCTAAGAGTCTTTTGAATGGGTCAAAAATGGTTCACAAAACAATGGTTTTACTCCTGAGCTTCCCTACACAATACATTCCAATGCAATCATTATTCATTGATGGGATTTACTGAGCAATTATTACCTTCTACAGAACTATTAACTCAATGATAGGAAACAACATTTTAATAATCTGTAAGGTTTCTTATTTCAGCTCCACATGTACAAATACTATGAATGGGAAAGAGCCTTGCAGATATAAAATGCCCTGTCCCACCTGTGCACATACACTTTATATTACATTGCCTGAGTGCGCAGTCTTAATTCATAGATTACATGTACTTATAATTATCTAGCAAACCAAGTTGAACTAAATTTTTCAAAAGCCTCTTCCTTACTATCTTGGTAGAAGGGTATTCTCAAAAACCAAGAGAAGGCAGAGCATTGCTTGTAATCCATTCTACACCATGACAGGCAAAGAGCAGCAAGTTTTGAAAAAAGTCCCTGTCTCAAAGAATGAATTAATATCAGGCAATAAAGTTAGTTTCTCATTTTGGTATGAAAAAAATGTTTATAATGTTTATCCTGTTAAAATCTTCTTGGCCAAAATCATATCTAATTTATATAATTATTTATAAACAAGGATTCTCAAGGATTCTTTATCTAGTTAATAAGGGTTAGATTCAGCCTGGTTTTGAAAACCATGGCTCTCTAGATGTGTACTTCCATGATGATATGAAATGAATATTTATGTATTAAATGCAAGGTAAACTATTTTATTTACTAATAAAAATAACTTCCTCACCTATGACTTATGCCATTTATGGCATAAGAGGGTATAGAAATGGAGTCATGAGTTATTTCTTTACATTTCAAATTGTAGTTAATACCTGCAAGCACATGGAATTTAGTGAACCTCTGTAATTTCCCAATTTTTCTTAGGGAAAATAGCATTTTATATATATATATATATATATATATATATATATAAACTATCATACAATTGCAGGGAGACTTCAGTAAGTCTAAACAATCATTAGTATAGCTTTCAAAACAGCAAATACTTGTGAGCTCCTATGTTCTTTGTGTTGCTACTGTTCTTTATGTTTTTTTTTCAAGGTACAATTCAGACAAAGCACTACAATATTGAGTAGAAATCTTACTTTTCATACCTCTGAATGATGTCTTTTAAAAATCAGTAGGAATTGCTCATCTCCACAAAAACTACATTCTTCTCTAGACTTTCTAGTCTTCATCCCTTTATCAAGTCAGGCTATCAGAATGGCCCCTTCCAAAACACTTTTTTTATGTAGCCCCTTTCAGAGATGCCTTCACAAGGTGGTGATATAGCATCGTGTCCTTGGCTTCTTCCCAAAGGTCGGTGTAAGAAATGGCCATGTGAAGAATGTCTCTTCTCTTTCTTTTAACACCACCATTCAAGACACTGACCATTCTAGTGTTTAATGTCCCTTAGACAAACTCTTGCCATACATTCTTCTTAGAGTTAGCTTTAATGATTTTACTATATCTGTTCTCTTTTTTAAAGTACCTCATCTTTTAGGGAAGCAGAAAGGACTTTGGTAATAAATAGAAAATTCCTTTCAGTGTGTCTAGTTCTAGGTAATGTTTTTTCAATCTCTACCACTGAAGAAAAAGGCTGCAGAATTCATTCTGCCTTTCATCTTTTAAGCTCAAAATGGTTTCTAGTTTATTTTTGTTTTTTAAAGCATTTGTATTTTAAAATATATTTGGAGTGGGGATAGTTCTCCTGATAACAAAATTTCTGAGCAAGGATTCCTTGTAGGACAGAAGGCTTCGTGGTTTCTTTCAGCTCACACGTGTAAATCAATGGTAGGGAAGTAGCAGACCTTTGATAGCTATCTGGGCTACACAGTGTTTTAGAAGACACTGTGACAGATGGGTCTTACATTTAGATTGATGCAAGAATTCCAGCATCTATTGTTATATTCAACATTATTTTCATGCTAAAGTCATCTTTTTAATCAGGGTTAAGTTCATAAATGGAATAATCTGACATTAATAGTTACTATTACATTACTTTAAACCTAATAATCTCTTTCACATTTACATAAAAACTCGTAAACTTGGAGCAAGTATTAGATTCTGGACTTAAGAGACTATAGGACCCTAGATTATAAGCATCCTTTGGCCCCTGATGCTCACATTCTCAGAAAAAAAAAATCACCAGGATTTATTTTTCTTCAGCAACACTGTGAGCCTGATGGTCACCCTTCCAAACCTGGAGAGTAGCTCAGACTGAGGAAATAGCCTCTTCCTTCTGAGAGCCTGCGTCCTTCAGCGTTGAATGGGAGAGTGGAGTGAACACTGTTCCTCTTAGCTCCCAAAAAATAGTGTGTTACATGTCATACTCAAAATATTATTCCATAATGAAGGGGGACTATTGAGTCTATGGGAAAAGTAAATACTTCACAACTATGCTGGAAACCAATAACATTAGGAAATGATGATACTGCAGACAGGCAAACACAACCAAATGCCAGGAAGAACTTCCAGGAGGCAGGAATATCCTAAGAAAATAACTGTTTCAGTTGCCTAGCCATTTGTATTCCAGTTGCTCATTCCATAAAATTTGTAATGAACAAACATTTACAAAATATCTACTAAGTGTAGATAATACGACAAAAATCGTATTACAGATACTTAGAATTAAATTCCATGACTAATCATGGGCACAGTGACTAGTTAACTTTAAAAAAAAAAATCTAAAAGTTAGCTAGATCTTGATGTTAAAGAGGCCACATTGCTTTTAAACATTATTCACTTAACACTGAGTAACGAACATGTATATTTCTGTTTTTATACTTGCTTGATAAATCCTCCTGTTTCAAAGTTAGGATTTACAATCAGACTTTGACTTCTACTTCCAAAAAATTACAAATCATTGCAAATATCCTGCTATAACAAAATACAAAATGCATGATAACCTGTGGTTTTGTTTCCTGGGAAGTATTTTTAAAGTTTAAACGATTTTCACCAATGTGATGCCACCATAAATCTCTCCACAGTGAGCAGCTATGCCTGTGAAAAGTAGTAAAAATTTCACAATGTGCTTGTGGCGTAGGGCTTGAGATAATAGTCTCCTTCAAGGGTGGCTATTGTAAAGTCCTTGTCACTAAAGGACAGCAGAATTTTTGGTGGCTTATGACTTAAAAATAATAGTTGTTGTTGTAAAAGTCAAATTAAGCCATTTTAGTTAATTAAGTACAATTATCATCTTGTAATTAAATTCATCCGTCGGGTATTCATTGAAGTCTTTGGTAAGGATAGGTTAGCAATGAAACTTAAAACTCCATGACTTCCTATTTAGAGGTCATCATTAAGCTAAACTACAAAGAAGCCTCATTCTGGCAACCCTAAGATTTTTATTTTTACCTTCTCAGAAAAAGGCAGGGTGGGTTAAATGTGAACACAATTAAAAATGACTGTTTTATGCATTCTACTTCTGTGGAATTATCCAAAGGAATGCATTTCTGAAGACCTCATTGTCTTCTAGCTCGATTCATGGTGATGTTCAGGTTAACTCAGACAAAATTTGAAAGTTTTCCAAAGTTTAAATTATACTAATACTGTGAAAATCTAAGAGAGGGCTTGAATTAACATAATTATCAAAGATTTAAATAAAAGCAGAACCTTGACAGGAACTTCAAACATCAAGAGAAATAAATCAATTTATAGCAACAGCTATTTTAGAAGAGATAAAAACGAATTATAAGAATACACACTGGCTCTAAAACCTCAGGACATTATTAATAAATATTGTCTCTATCCTAAGGTTTCAAGAGCTAGGAAGCTAGTGCTAAATAGTATGTATTAAGAATTAATTTTGTTTTCAACCAGGATTCCTACAGGAGGAAGATTTATGAAATTGTTCTGACTGTGTATTCCCCCTTATGATATTTGATCCCAGAGGCACATTTTAACTAAATTTGACAGCAGGAAAGAGAGGCCAAAGCTAAACAGCATCACACAGTTTCTGAAACAGGTGACAGCTAATGGCCTAAACAGCTCACATTAATAATCAAATGCTGGCTACCCTGTGGATCACCACCGTGTGCTAATGAGGAAAGCCTTGCTTTCTCTCTAGGCAAGCATCTCTCCACGAAGCTTCAAAGATTTCTAAAATCGGATGCAAATGCAGGAAGGGACAGCAATGGCCACTGCCAATCACAGTGATGTGAATAAAACTTAGGAGAAGTCTGATTGTTTGTGTTAACATCTATGGTACTCATTTAAAATAATTTAATGAGACTTTTCTTTAAAGTACTGAAAGTTTGCGAATAATTCTCATGTCAACTACCATAAAAATTATTGTAGTTATTGCTTCCCTCAATCTCAGATTATTTTTTTTTAATTTTTAAATATTTATTTATTTATTATATGTGTGTTGGGGGTGTGCACATGCCACAACTGCACGTGTGCGTATCAGAGGACACCTTGCAAGGTCATTGGGTCTCCTTCCACCCACTGGCACAGGTGATGGAATAAAGCTATAAGGCTTGTCAACTGGTACTTTCTGAGCTCACTTTCTGACCCTAGATTGTTTTTCCATTGTTATTGCTTTCTCCTTCTTGTGTTTTTGCTTGTTTGCTTGTTTTGAAACAGAAACTCTCTACATAGTCCTGGCTCTCCTGAAGCTTACTATGTAGTCCTGGCCTTGAACTCTCATAGATCTACCCACCTCTGTCTCCTGACAGCTGAGAGTGAATGCATGTGCCAGCACGCCAGCTGTTTTCTGCTTTTGAAAGAAGAAGGGAACACATTTTCTGTGGATACCATGTTCTTAGTTCACCTCTTTTGGCCAAATGTATTCTCTTTGATGACAATAGACGTAGTTTTCTGATATGTCGAGTAAAAGAGTTGACGTTTCTAACATGGTATACACAAGCATCAGAATATACTACAAGTGAAATAGTGGTCACTTCACCATCTGAATTCATGTATCCATTGTTCAGCTTAAAAATATGACCTCATATTTAAATATGGTGGACCTGTTGGGCATAAGGCCAAAGGCCTTTAATACCAGAATTGGGGGCAAAGACAGTTTGCTCTCTCAGAGTTTAAGGCAAGTATGGTCTACATAGTGGGTCCTAGGCCAGCAAGGAGAATCTAATGAGACTGTCTCACAATCCAACCAGCAGTAGCAAACAACAGTAGCAAAACATAATATAAATTGTTCTTCATGAATGACAGGCGTTGATGGATTTCCTTTGAGGCCTCTGGCTTCACTATCTTTCTCATTGAAGATAACTGGTGTTTTATGACTATAAAAGATATTAGCTATAATTTTCTTGCATTTTGGAGACAGGTTTAGGTCACCTCAATTTTCTATTCGCTTCTAATAAACATAATTGTTCCTGATTCCTGATTATTAACAACTGATGACTTTTGATAATCTAAATCGTCATTTTATAGCTACATTAAAAGAACTAGCCATTTTTATTGCCAGAGAGATGGCTCAGCAGCTAAGAACACTTTTGGATCTTACAGATGGTGAATGTTTGATTCTCACAACCATCCGTAACCCTAAATTTAGATGATACGTTCCCATCTTCTGAGCTCTGGGGGCACCAGGAACAAACATGGTACACGTACAAACTTTTACATGAAAAACACACACTCAAAAAAAATAATAATCAAAAAATACTCGGATTTTTTTTAAACAACTGTTTAAAAAAAAAA
>CABHPR010143839.1:13290-42157 GCA_902168415.1 Peromyscus melanophrys | reverse complement strand
CCGCAGGACCATTGCTGACACAGGCAGAGCAGCGCAACCCAGATCTGATGCACTGTGGGGAAGGGGCATGAATGGAGCATGCTCTTTGTGTTGGTCTGAGAGAGATGTCAGGCTGGCACAACACTTTTGTGGGGAGACTTCTTAGCCACCCAGGCATTGGCATCTATTAAAAGACGAGCATCTGTTGATTTCCCGGCCTACCTGCTTGATGGGAGGGTGTTTGGAAGGTGGAAATGCCACAGGGATTGCTGTTAATTCTGTCAGCAGGGGAGACGGGTTAGAATGTGGGACAAGGTCCTTGGAAGAAGACAATCCTAAAGTCTTGGAATGATTTGCATGAGAGAATAGGATGGGGGGGGGGTAGTCCTCTGTGTATTCTATGCTTTCCCGAAGAAATGTCAGTGAATAAGTCTAAGAAGGAATACTGTTCACACAGGCTGTGAATGTAGCACAGAGAACCTGACAGGGAGGGTGTCAGGGGCCTCTCAGGGAAACTCACAATTAAGACAAGATTTGAAAGAGGAAGAAAGTGGGGCATGGCTTCAAACAAAAGAGCACAGATTTTTTTTTTCTTTGATGGTTGTCATTTTCATTTGTTTTGTTTTAAAACTGGATCTCTGACCAGCCTGGAGCTAGCTATGTAGACCAAGCTAGCTTGGATTTCACGGCAGCCTGGAGCTTGCTAGATAGACCAGGCTAGCCTTAGACTTACGATGATCCTCCTGCCTCCGTCTCTCTAGAGCATGCCCCACCATCAGACTGTTAAGGATCTTCATGATTTCATAGATAATTACTTTGGAGCGAAGAGATGAGGGTTTTCACAGCTGTTCTTGAGGGGGCCTGCAGGATGAAAGGGGCAGAGCTACCCGACGTCTATTTTTCCCCCTTTTTCTTCCAGTCAGAATGTACAGACTGCAGAAGGTAGGAGAACAAAGAGAAGGAAATGGAAATGCAAGCTAAAGAGAGAGAATGGTCAGGAAATAGTTGACTGCTTCGTGATTAGTCTGAATCTTCAAGCTAAAAATATAAAATGTGCCCCCTCCCCTGCCCCAGAACACTGGGGAAATCTCCTTTGCCACAGCTGAGTCAGCGTCCAGCACCCTCTGAGAAGCCACGGAGCTGTGGAGAGATGCCAGAAGAAAAGGGCACTGTAGTGTGGTTCCTTGGAAAATCAATTCCCAAATGATAAGCTGGCTGGTAATGCAGTGGGGGAGTTTGAATACCATCTTTTTAAAGCACCTAGCTGAGGGAACAGTGCTGATCTCCTCCGGCCAGGCAGCAGGCACTGCTCAGGGGTTTTAGCAACCTTGAAGTGGGAGGGCTGGGTCTAACCTGGTGAATGAGGTTTGCAGGAGCTGCACTTAATGTTGAAACATTAGCCTGTGAACTCCAGAACAGAGACAAGAGTGACAGATGGCCAGCAGCGTCCCCCGATACGTACTATTGACCAGTGCAATAAGTCAAGAAAACAAAATATGGCATACTAGAAAGGATGAACACAATTCCCCTAACTATCTTAAACTCCAAGTGAGTTTCAGCTAATAAGAAAGGCAGGCAAAGAGGCCAGAAGCAGAAATATTCTGAACTCAGTAGCTCTGTGTGTGTGTGTGTGTGTATGTGTGTGTGTGTGTGTGTGTGTGTGTGTGTGTGTGTGTGTGTACATATGGAGAGAGATGGGGAGATGATTCAGTGGGTAAGGGAACCCACTCTGCAAGCATGAGGACTTGAATTCAGATCCCCAGAACCAATGTAAAAAGCATGGCTGCGTATGCCTGTAACCCCAGCCTTTGAAATGGCCGAGACTGGAGGATCCTAGACCTTACTGGCCAGCCAGCCTAGCTGAAACAGCAAGTAGAATTCCAGTTCAGTGAGAGATCCTGCCTCCAGGGAGTAAGGAAAACGATGGAGGAGGACACTCGGTGTCCCGGCCTGAGCCCCACAAGTGTATGTATGGGTGCATGCACCTGCACACTCATGTGTAAGCATCACACATACGGCACACGCACACACACACACACAGAAGAGAGAGAGAGAGAGAGAGAGAGAGAGAGAGAGAGAGAGAGAGAGAGCGCAGTAGGAGGAATGGAAGGGAAGGGAGGGATAGATATTAGGAGATATAATGACGAATGTTACTTTAAATTGGGATGAAACTGAAAAACACCTGGGATCGTGGTTAATAGTGTTTGTTCTATACCATAACGAAAAGAAAAGAAACAAAACTCTGACCTAGGACCATTTTAAACCATCTTAATAAGTGGAGAGAAGTATGTGCTGTGTATATATGCTCTTCTAAACCATGGTATTTAATGCTCCAAATTGGGAGGCCAGTGGGACTTCTGGGCAGCCACCTGGAACTCTGAAGCAATACACGCATGCAAAGCACAGAAGCTCCCCGACCCGACTTCTGGTTGGTTTGTTTTTCTTTCCTTTTCAACCAGAAGAGACTGACTGCAGATGGTAAGGAGAACAAAGAGACAGACATGGAAATCCAAGCTAAAGAAAGGGAGCGTGCAGGACATATTTGACTGCTAAGAAAAAGAACGACGTGAGAAAGGAAATCAGATTTGGGCTATCCTGCGAAATAACGTTAAAATAAAAGTAACTGTCCAATTCACTGCTGGTTCAGAGGGAAAGCTTGAGGAATGCAGAGCAGGCAGGTTAACACTGTGTATCGGGCATGAGCAATCAGGGAAATGGAAACTAACCTCGGTATTTCCTACAGAGGGAATTTAGTACAGGGACATGATTATACAAAGGATGGAGGAACCCCCAAAATGAGAATGATTGGAAAGTGCTTACCACCCCATAAGGACAAAGGGAAGTGGCACCATAGGCGTCCAGTGTCAGTGGGGCACAGGAGGCAAGCCTGCATGGGGAGCCCTGGAGAGCACTGAACCTCTTGGAGTGTGTGAGGGAAAGTGGGCAGTGAGCCTGCAATCACTCAGCACGGTGGGCAGTGGAGCAGAGAGGGCGCCTCAAGGTCCCGAGCTGAGAATGGATTGTTCCTTTTGGGAGACTGGAGCAGTTCTTCATTTCAGAAAAGAATGTTGATTTCTCATTAATCACCATGAGTTTGTAACCCAAACAGGAGGCGTGAAGAGAAACACCAGGGCACTCACTCTTAAGCACACACGGAAGCTAGGCAGGCCCCCACCCCGACACCTAGTGTCAGCTCCTAGCACACACAGGAGCTGGCCCTGGACTGCTTATTAAGCACACCGAGCTTCTCTGGCCTTGCGGGCACCAGCCCTTCTTCCAGCACAGTGGGGACACTATTACACATGGTGGTTTCTGTTTCTGCGGAGCTTAGTGGATGGTTGAGAACGTGAGTGGGTTCAACCAGTGGCTTCTGAGAGGACTTGGATTTTCCTAATAACAACGCATGCTGCCTTAAGTAGAAGCTGAGCAGATGGCGAGGCACAGCAGATGGGCTGCCCTTTGGGCTCCAGGGCCAAAGGTGGGAGGCCTGGCTTGTGTCCCGGACTCAGCTGCTGGTCTCCGGCTGTGTGACCTGCTCACCCCCTTCCCATGGTGAGCCCATATGCAGAATGAGCTGCCTGCAGGTTGGAGAAAGGTTGTGTGGTTCCCGGGCCAGTTTCAGGGTCTAGAGATAGGGGACTGTGTCTAGAGGAGGGCTAACATCGACATTTCTCAAGATCTCTAGCTTTGCTGGGATCTGTCTCACATAGTGTACGGTTCAGCAAAGTGTACAGTTGGTTACTTTTATAAAATTGTATAGCACGGACTTTACTGTTTTTTTTTAAAAATATTTCGTTCCTCCCTATTGTTATTGTAACTCAGTAACGATAGTCTTTGACTCCTGATTGCTCCCACCCTTGCCACTTCTAGTAACCTCCACCCTCCTCCCTATTTGTTTGTTCTGAGCATGGAATCACTTATGTGACTCTTGGTATCTGTCCTCTTTCAGACAGCATGATGTTTCCAAGGTTCCTTTACATTGTAGCATGAGTTTGTAATTCACTTCTTTTTCGTGGCTTAGTAATTTTCCATTGTATTGATATACCGCATTTTGATTATTTGTTAATCAATCAATGGACTTGGTTGTTTCTAACTTTAGGTGATTATGAATAATGCTGTTCATGAGCATTCAGGTGCAAGTTTTTCATGGATCTTCCCTTTCCCTGGATGCTGATCTTCGTGTGAATTTCTGGATCATACAGTAACTAAGTCTTTAACTCTCTTGAGGATCCAGCAGGCGGTTTTTTTCAAACTGAATGACCCATCACCTTATATTCTCTCCAGTAGAATGTAAGGGTTTTCCTAATGATCTTAACATCCAGCTAGAGTTTAAAGCCACAGAACCAGAGGAGCTCCATTATAAAATCTGTTCTTTCTTATCCCAGCTTAGGTCCCCAGGGCCCATATCACCCAGAGCTTGCCTATACTGCAAGGATTATGAATGACTTCTCAGGAGCACCCTCACTTGGCCTTGCTTTTAAGAGAAAGCCCTGAATTCAGCTTCTCCTTTTCCTTGTTCTGCCCTGGTAGCAAGTCTGGTGGTGGATTCTAAAAGTACTTGTGACCCCCTTTCCAGAATCCTAAACACTAGCCGGGCGGTGGTGGCGCACGCCTTTAATCCCAGCACTGGGAGGCAGAGTCAGGCGGATCTCTGTGAGTTCGAGGCCAGCCTGGGCTACCAAGTGAGTTCCAGGAAAGGTGCAAAGCTACACAGAGAAACCCTGTCTCGAAAAAACAAAACAAAACAAAACAAAAAACAAAAAACAAACAAAAAAAATCCTAAACACCCCATGAGCGTCAGCTTCCTAATAGCAGTGAGCATGGAGTTGGCCTAGTATCCTGAGCCTTGGCCAGCATCCCTAAGGCTGGTATGTTGCTGCATGTTCTTGGGCCTTATACTGTGAGTTGATTTACTGAGGTCACAAGGCAGATGCACATCCTTGTGGATACCATTCACCTCAAAGTCTGTATTAACATTGCCTCCAGGAATCCTGCAAGGACAATTCATGAGCACAGGACCTTGAGAAATCTCCTTAACAGATCTATAACCCAACAAAACCTATGTTTGGGTCTTTAGGATGGTCCCTGTGTGTGAGAAGAGAATGCTCCCAACTCATTCCACTGTGACACTGTCCTGGAGAGATGTGAGCAAATGTCTCCTCACCCAGATAGAGACCTAACAACAGAACAAAGTGACATTGCCACTGAACTCCAACTTGGTGAACCAATGAATTCATTGGTGTTACTCACAGGAACATGGTGACTCAAAGGCAGCCACATCACCGAAAGCTTACCCCAGCAAGGGTGACAACTCACAAAAGCTGGAACCCTGGGGCTCTCTGCATGACTTCCAGGAAGCTCAGCAGGTTGGAGTGTCTCCTCTCCTCTGCGGTCCTTACTGCTTATATAACCTTGGGGAGAGAGGAACTTGTGAACCAATTATGTTTCAGGAACTTCCTGAGACTTGGGAGTACTTTTCTTCCTGAGTCTTAATATCAGAGGGAATTGTCCCATGATAAGAATAGTTGTTCTTCCTGTGATGCTCAGCTGCACCAGATTTCTTGCTCTAGCCCAGGCAGTTTCTCCCACTCTTGTCTAATCTCTTCCCATTTGTCTTCTTTTTACCCCAATCCAACCACGTAGGTAAGAGGAAAATCAAGAATGCATATTTTACTTGACATGTTATTATGTGATTTCTCATTCCTGGCATATAGGTGGGTTCTCTGGTTTGTTTGTTTGTTTGTACTGTTTCACTCTTCATCATGAGTTTCCTTGAAATAAAAAAAAATGTGCACCATTTCCACCTGTAGAGACAAGTTCATGATAGCGCCATGGCCTTCCAAGCCTGTGACAGGCATCAGTCACCAATCCTAGCTCTTTTTCCCTGAGTGGGACCCAATCTCAGAATCCTTCTCACACTCTGGTCAGAGGTGAAGATGGATCTGGCATCTGAGGTGGTATCTATTTGCCATCTTTCAGGAACTCTTCCTCAAAGCTCTCCAACTCTTCCAGGCCTGATTGCATGCCAGCTCTCCGCTCTTGGCCATGTTTCCCTGCGGGTGCTCATTCCCACACTCACTGTGAGCATTTGAAGCTCGTCCGAGCCTCCCTCACTCCCCACCTCCCTCTTTTACTGATAGTGTGCCATTTGCCTGCCATTTCCTTCCCCCTCCCTGTCTCCACGATCTCTTCTTGCATCCAGCCAATGGCCCTTTCTTGTCTCTCTGTCCTTCATGACTGGACAATCCTAATGCCACTCGGGCTCTGAGCAGGCCAGAAATGGTGAGGATGAGGGAAGATGGCCAGCCATGTACTGGGAGGCCTCTCCAGCCCCACAAAGGATGTCTGCTCTTCTGAAGGCCCCATCACACCCTCTCCCGGGAGAGGGCTAATATCTTCCATATATTTGAAGGATGGGAAAACAATGTCCGTAGGCTTTGCAGTCCACAGAATTGTTATCAAATCCTAGCTATACAGCTTCTCAGCTATGGAATTCCGGCGATTACTACCCTGTAGAACAGCGGTCAAGGGTCTCCTGCAGGGCCTCGGCAGGGCAGAGGAGAGAAGGACTTTCAGCTAACATGGTGTGCTTTTTTACTGCCCCCAATAGGAAGGTGGGTACTCAGAACTATTTCTAAGGGGAAGAGGTGAGGGTGGAGCCCTCCAGGCTCAAAACCATGCCACCTTCCACTTCCCCCAGGTACACACCCTGTAAGAGTACCCTTGAGCCAGTCTCCACAAGGCAGCTGGGGTGGCTGAAGAATCCGGCAGCTGTACCAGTGGTGACAAGCATACTTTTTCTTCTGGACTCTGCCCTGCCTCTGCTAATGAACCCACTCCCACCTCCTTCCTCAGTGTCCCCAAGCCCTGCTCACACTATCGGGAATATCCCAGAGGGCAGCTCACACCCTTCCCATGGTTCCTTGCTGCTCAGATGATAACTCCATACACATCGCCCCTCACACTAGTCCAGCTTGTCATTTGAACTACACTTCCTTCTGGCTTCCTCCTCATGCCCTTCTCTCCATACACTCTGCCCTTCCGGCTCATAGGACCTTTGCCCATGGTGTTTCTTAGGCCTGTAATGGCTACTTCTACCCTTCTTAAATTCCACAGCCATCTACTGTCTCCCACAAAACCCAATAAATGAGTCCTGGTTTAGATCATAGATGAGAGAAACCCAACTACCTTAGTCAACCATTCAGTGCATTTTGTGAACCTTATAGAAAGTGTTGGCGGTAGTACCAGCTTCAGGAATAGCTGGGTCTAGGTGCTCAGATTCTACCATTAGAGTCTTTTCTCACTCCACCTACATTTAACTTCTGCTCATCTTCTCTCCCTTCACGCTTTAGCCTCTTTTCAGGGATATAACTACTTTATGTCTGGGAAAGATGGCCACAAGAAGCTTCAGTTTGCATCCTGATGGCCAGAACTGACTGACTTATTATACACTTTGAACATGGTACCTTGGCATAACAGTACTTTATGAACACATTAAATGCTTTAATTTCTTTTACAATCAGGAAAAAAATACTTAGTTGAAGAAAGTATGTTAAGGTGTTATATCAATATACTTGCTTTAATATAAGCACTGCCAAGAAATATAATTTTTAAAAGTCTTTTTTTTTCTTTTTGGAGACAGGGTTTCTCTGCATAGCTTTGGAGCCTGTCCTGGAACTCACTCTGTAGACCAGGCTGGCCTTGAACTCACAGAGATCTACCTGCCTCTGCCTCCCAAGTTCTGGGATTAAAGGCATGTGCCAACACTGCCTAAAAAAAGGCTTTATTTTTAATTATGTGGATATGTATGTGGGTTTGTACCCATGAATGCAGTGCCCAAGGAGTTGGAAGAAGGCAGTGGGTCCTCTGAGCCCAAGTTAGAGACAGTTGTGAGCCACCTGGAAGAGAGCTCCTATCTTTTCACTTTCAGCTGTTAAAAGTTAGGAACAAGTGAGTGCATCTGGATAAAATCCCTCTAAACAGAATTGTGGGAGGTTCTGGCTAGCCATGCTTAAATTACAGGCCACCCCAAGAAGAAATGCAAGGGTGGGAACATAAGAAGGACTTTCTGAATGTGGGGTGTATAGAGAAGAGACTCTGGCTTACAACATAGGATCATTTAAGCATTATTTACTGTTTTTCTTTCTGTCATCTTGCATTTAGAAGATGCCTTTTTCAAAAGAAAAAATACGTTTATGTATATGAGCCTTTTGCCTGTGTATGTCCATCACATGCATGCAGTGCCTGTGGAGGCCAGAAGAGGGCATCAGATCCTGTAGAGCTGGAGTTACAGAGGCTTGTGAGCTGCCACATGGGTGCTAGGAACGGAATCCAGGTCCTCTGCAAGACTAGCCAGTGCTCTTAACCACTGTACCATCTCTCCAGCCCTGAGGATGGCTTTTTAAAATGCAAGCTATTTTATTCCATTTCAAAGTGAAGACATTTTTAAGGTTGAAGGTGTCAGATTGCTAATGTATACAAAGGCCCACTTGGATCATCTTTGGACACAGTTTGGCCCAATGCCCTATCTAAGTAGGGGTCTGTTTGTTGAGCCTCGTGGTCTTGGGGTTTAAAGTGTTAGCAAAAGGCTGTGTTGTTCTAAATCCTGACTTTGTCGCCTGCCCCCAGCTACCCGCTCTCCTCCCCAGCGCTCAGCCCGACAGAAAGACTGCCTTTCGGCCTCGAGGAGAATGGGGGCACACCGTTCGCCCCCAAAGCTTCGGGGAGGCACCACCACCAGCACCAGCACCACTCTAACTATGGCCTTTCGCTGACCCTGGAGAAGAAGGAGGGGCCGCTGAGGTCCCCAAACTCCAGCAAGGCCCTCACCAGTGAGTGTGTGGAGGGAAGCAGGGTCGGGTGGGGAGGGTCAGTGGGGGGCAGAAAAGGGTGGTGTTGCCATGGCTACCGGGTTTGGGCAGCTTGGACTATAGAGCCTGATGCCTGGAGGCAGAGCCATCTAGAGTGGTCCGTTTCCTGCTTGCACCTTGTTACAGATTCCTCCCTGCTCCCAAGTTTAGTCTTGGGCCTGTGCAGTGCTCAGCACTGGCCCCGGCTCGCTCTAGCAGCAGAAAAGAGAAAAGGCGGGAAGCGGCTGGGGTTCCTACCATCCTGATCACAGTAAAATCTTCTCTGCCCTTGGTGACCCCTGCCTCCAGCAGCAAAGTGGTGTCAGGCATCCAGCGGGCCTGTGGTGTAGTCCATCCTATAGAGGTTAATAACAGTAAACAATTAGGCATGTGGTTGGCAATAAGACTCATTTGGCCCCTGCTAACTCTAATAAGAAGCAGCTTGCATTTTTTGCACATTATATAATTTTCTAGAAACTCACTTTTACTCTCCTTTATCTGGGAATTTGTCTCTGATGAACTGAGGCAAAGAAATAGCTTTTCCTTTTTCTTTCTTTTCTTTTTCTCACTCTATAGACCAGGCTGGCCTTAAACTCACAAGAGATCCAGCTGCCTCTGCCTCCCCAGTGCTGGGATTAAAGGCACGTGCCACCACCATACATGGCTCTTACTTTTAATTTTTATTATTTTATTGCTTGTCTAAATCTTTTTTTTTTTTTAAACTAGCATTCAGTGCTGGGTTTCAGTGTGGCTTTTTTCAAATCTCATTTCTGTTTGTTGATCTTCCCCCTCCCTGTCCCCTCCTGCCCCCAGGAGCCCTTCTCCATGTTCATGCCACACAGCCCTCATACCTGCCCCCTTCAAGAACCCTGAGGCAAGGCCTGTTAGAGGCCGGGATGCTGGCTCTTGCTGCACAGCTCTCTGGGTTTGGGCCCCTCTGTGAGCAGGAGACAGGGTGTACAGTGAGTGCCAAGGAGCCTTCTAGCCTGACATGGCAAGCAACTCTGAGCCGATGAGACAGGTCGAGCTCCTCAGCCCTCATCTTCAGACCACAAGAGTCATGTGAGGTTAGCTGAACGGAAGATGGGCACTCCTGGCCCACTGGGGGTGAAGAATCCAAACCCTGGCCAGGCTTGCCTACATTCACCTCATCCTTTTGCATGGAGGCAGCTGTCACAGCCTTCTAACAGGACCCCTCCTCCAAAGCAGCCCCCATCTAGAAGCGGCCGATCAGCATTAAGACCTTTTGTTCCTCCCTGCCCCGGGATAAGTCCACACTTTGGGCACGGTCTCATACAGACCTCCAAAGCCCCACCCTGTGGTCTGAGCCTCCCCGACTCTTCCCACACTCCAGCTGCATGGAACTTCTGTCCTTTAACCAAGTACTGTGTGATCTCAGCCCTGTCCTCTGTGATTGCTCTTCCCTCTGCCTGCAATACTTTTTTCTCTGCCCTAGTAAGCCTCTACGTCCCTCAGGAGCCGGCTCACATGTTGTGAGCACGGCCTCCCCTGCACCCTCCCGCCATCGGAGCGTGGTGGTGGTGTCTTCTCTCTTGTGCCTATGGCAATGATGAAAGCTCTTAGAGCTTTTATATGGAATATCTCCCCCCACACACACTTACACTAGAATCATGTCATATTTGTTTATTTCAACTCCCCAGATGCCAGTTGCTAACAAGCAATAAAGCACAAGCTTTATTGTATAATGAATATTTGATATTTAGTGAATGTTTAATGCATTAATGAATAAATCCAAGCTAGAGGGAGGTGGGGTGGCAAACAAATGTAACACAATACAAAGAGCCAATGGCTTTGATTTTAGAAACATGATTCTCCAAGGTGCCTTGCTGTACCCCTCAGCCTGGACACCCATCTTTTCAGCGTGTAAAGGGCCTTTCCACATTTAAGGCTTTTTATGAGAATAATCTCACGTAATAAATACTAGAGCAACCCTGCAAGATAAGTGATTTCTATTTTCACTTATAAATGGCCCAGAGGCTCAGAGAGGTCAAACAACATGCCCAGGGCCACCCAGCTCCTATCTGAGGGAGTAAGGTGTGAAACCTCGATGTCAGATGTTCTTGCTCAGCAGCATCAAGCGGGAGGAGCAGAAAAGGAACTGGGAGCCAGGCTCCTGCAGGCGTCTCTGGCCCCTGTATCTGGCTGCCATTTCAACCTCCACTGTTCCCTCTCCTGTGGCTGTGTTGCAGAACTGAGTCCAGGAGCACCTGTCCTGTACAGCGAAGCAGCTGCTCATCTGAAGAAGCTGGAGCTGGAGACTGTGAAGACGGCAGGACCCTGGCCTGCCCTGCATATCAACATAAACAAGGTGTCAGGCTGGTTCCGCATGGAGTGCTCTGTCCCCCCACCCCCCTACCCCGTGCCTGAACCTCAGGTGTTTCCATTCTAGCTGTGTGTGTGTGTGTGTGTGTGTGTGTGTGTGTGTGTGTGTGTGTATGCATGCTCCTGTGTGTGCAGGTACGCATGTATGTGTGTGTATGTGTGTGTGCATGCTCATGCTTGAGCTGGTGTATCTGTGTGTATACATACACATACTCATGTATGTGCTTACACTCATGTGTGCAGATGCATATATATGTATGTGTGTGCATGTGCATGCACACTCATGTGTAGAGGTCAGAGCACAATCTCAGGTTTTGCTCCTCAGGTGCTATCCACCTTTATTTTGCAGGCAAGACCTCTTACTGGCCTCAACCTCACCAAGTAGGCTAAGCTGGACTCACAAACCCTGATCCCCGGGGCACCTACCTGTCTCTGCTGACATCAGGCACTACCATGCCCAGCTTTATTTTTTTTAAAGATTTTTAATTTATGTATATGTGTGTATGCCTATGTTGGTATGCACACATGTGTGTACTTGTGGAGGCTGGAAGAAGGTGTTGGGTCCCTTAGAGCTGGCGTTCCATACCTAATGTGGGAACCAAATCGATGCTCTATGAGAGTAGCACACTAACTGCTGAGCCATCTTTCCAGCTCTATGCCTGGCCTTTTCCCATGGGTCCTGGGCCTTGAACTCAGGTCCTCCTGTGTGCACAGGTGCTTTACTTACTGCTCCAGCTCCCCAGCTTCTCCCCTGCAGCCTTCTTGCCCTTTTTGATTAGTCTGCCTCAGTAACAGAGCCCCACTTGCCTTCTTGATGAGTGAGCTGCAGGCAGCACCAGCCTGTGTACAGCTAGCTGTTGGGTCTCCTGGAACTGGAGTTACAGACAGTTGTGAGCTACCATGTGGGAATTGAACCGGGGTCCTCTGGAAGAGCAGCCAGTGCTCTCAACCGCTGAGCCATCTCTCCAGCCCCAACTTCCTATTCTTAATTTAATTACTTTCTCTACCTATTTCCAAGTGGTAGCCCAAATGACAGCAGGAATTTCAATCTTAACAGATTTCCCATGTGTTAATTATCTGTACCAACAGTTTAAATACACATCTGATTGTTTCCTTGTCCCTGGTGACACCCCTAAACAGATGGCCGGTTCCCAGCTATGACACCAATACCCCATTGTCATTTATTTGTATGTTTTGAAATCTTTAATGCCATATTGGACAATATGGTTTCTTTCTACAGTTCAAAATAGAACATAAAATATGGTGATTCAAAAAAAAAAAAAAAAAACCCCAAAAGTGTTGGAGCCATGCTCTGAGCTGCAACTGTGGTCTGGTCATCTCCTGTGGAGCCACTTTTGTGTGTATGCAGGCACGTGCATGCATTCGTGAGAGTGTGGGGTGCATGTGGGGGCCTGGATGTGTGAGTGTGTGGAGGTCAGAGGACAACCTGCTGTTGGTCCTCAGGCAGCTTCCACCTTTACTGGAGACTGGCTCTCTGAATGGCCTGGAATTTCACTACACAGGCAGCCTAGCTGGTCCTGTGGGCGCCCAGGGACCTGCTGGTCTCAACCTGTTGTCATCAGTGAGGTGACAGAATGGCCCACTCTGCCCAGCTTTTTATGCAGCTCCTGGGGATTCAAATTCAGGTCCTCACACTTGTGAGGCCAGTCCTTCACAGATGGAGCAACCCCACCCAGCACTACAGATGCCTTTTAAGCAAAACAGTTCACACAAAGATGCACAAATTTTGCAAATTTCATGTTGGTCTTCAATAGAGGTGATTCACATAAGCGAGCAGAACTGCTTTCAGCTTTGTCCAGCTGGGACAGAAGCAAGTTAGCTTGACTTATATGTCCCAAACAACGGTTTAGGTTGGCTAAATTTAAGGGGGAAAAATCAGTGCTGAATCCTTTTCTTATTTTAGCAGCATTCCATTATTTTAAGTAGGTCTTCATTACTGTCAGCATACTCCCCGTAAGCCTTTGTCAAAACCCTCCAATGGGCTCCTAACTAATTAAATTCCTGTTTGCCAATATGCCACCCCTCAAATTAAAATCAACTACAAATACATCTATAAAAAAATCCATTCAAGTATGAGATAAATATCTTAATGTAACTGGATATACAAACACAAAATAAATTACCCTAAACCCACATTGTAAACCTTCAAGATAGTAAGTTATATGTGAGTTACTTATTTCCCTAAAGGAAGACGCTCCATCCCTTGGGATAATGAATCCAGTGTCATATGCCATTTCCCCAAGCCCAGCATGATAGTTTAGTATCATTATTGTCCTCACATCTCAGGCATGCCTTGCTGTATTTTCTTTTCTAACTATGGAGTCTAGCATAAGAAAGCCATTCATACATTTTTTTTTTCTCATGTGAGCATCTTAAAGTTCTTATGAAGGAGGAGATGGCGGCAGAGAGGTTAGGGGAGCTATGGTGATTGAGTGGTTGGAAGTTCTGACTTTGGATTTCATAAGAATCCTTGGCCCTCTGCTTCCCTCTGTATGATCCGGAGCAAGTGGCTTCCCATGGCCCTGCATCGTTTTTTCTCTTCTACAAACTGGGGAAAATGTCACTCTACTTTCTCTTCTGATCATGTAAATCTTTCCCTTTTTATGGAGGAGAGCTTGGAAGTGAACCTTGTGCCCTCCCAAACTGTAGAACCAGACCAAAATCATCTGCCTTCTGCTAAGTGGAGATGATGAAGGTACCAGCAAGAGAAGCCAACAGAAATGGCTTAGCAAGATGGCTGAGCAGGAAGACACTGCCGCCAAGCCTACGTTCAATGTCTGGGTCCCCACATGGTGGAAGGAGAGACCTGACTCTCCAAAGTTGTCTCTGACTCCTCCTCACTTCCCCCACTAAACGAATAAATAAAGACTTTAAGAAAAAATGTAAAAGTACCTACCTCCCAATAGGATGGACAAATGAGACTCCAGTGAGTCATGCACATGCATTATGTGGCCGATGGCTGGCTCCTGATATGTTTAGTATGCATCAGCTACTGGCACTTTTCTTTACCATCCCCATTATTACTATCATCACCACCATCATCATCATTGTGGTCATCATTATCATCACTACCACGGTCCCCATCACTGTGATCATCATCACCATCGTGGTTGTCACCATCATCGTCATGGTCACTGCCATCATTGTCATCTGTCATCTATTTTTGATGGTACCCTACAGAGAAACCACTGAGATTTTATTTCAGAACACCTGCCTTTGTCTCTTTGGTACTACATGGCATCGCTGAAGTTTCTTCTCTCCCAAGTACTCCTCTTGCTTATTGGGAGGTTCCTTCAGTCCCTTCCTGGATTCCATGCCCTATTTCCTTATTATATACATTGCCTAGCCGCTTGCCCTGTGCTTCCTCTGTGGCTTCCATAATATTCCTACAGTGGAGACCAAGATGATCAATGGGACTTGTGGTTTTTCTGAAGCGGGGTCTCAGCATATGGCTCATTTTGAATTCATCATCTTCCTTGTGTACCCTGAGTGCTGGTGTTGTAGATGAGTGCCACCGTGCCTAACCTTGGTGGGACTTTTGATTTAGAGACTAACGATTTCAGGACTTGAGGGAGTTGAGGATTTTGGAATGTTTCCTTCTTGCCTTGGTGCACGGTGGCTGACCTGCCACAGTACCTCCTGAGACAACTGAGTTGGTGTTAGCAATCATGAGGTCTTGTGCATTTCTTATTAAGCACATATCTCTTTTGATAATAAGTGGGTGTCACCATCATCGTCTGTAGAAGGTATTTATTGGACACTGAGTCTGGCTCAAGTACCATATTATGCTGAGCCGTGCAATGACCATGACCTACAGTATGGTAAGCAATTAGACATTATTTCCCCAAAGCGACACGTATACCATCCAAGATAGTTCAGGGCTACATGCAGGGATGAATTAACTTTATTTTAAGCACTGTGTAAATACCATGTCTGCTACAACAATAGTTATAAAGCCTTTGATTTCAAAGATATTATTCTTTGAACATGATTCAAGTATAAATACGTAGTCCCAGGTAATCCACCTTAATTGAGTCACATGAACTTTTAGGGACTTATTCACTTTACACTTGGGAGATGGCAGGATTGTGAAATTAGTAACACATTCCTGAAGTCCAATAATGTGATACAGGGGCTGGGAGTGTGGCTCCATGATACAGCATGAGGCCCTGGTCATACCTGCTGCATATAAATGGAATTAACTAATAATGTAACAGAGATGCAGATTCCTTATTGAGTCATGGTTTCCAGCAAGATTTACCGAACAAATATCAGCAAATATTTTGTGCTCTTTTCCTTGATGCTGCAAACTACAGACCTGTGTCTTGCTCTCAGAGGTAGCAGTCTGGGGGGAATAGCTCTAAGCTGGGCTGGGGAGGAGCTGCTGTGGCCTTAGTCTGACACTGGTTCTTGCTGATATTGAAAGGCCCCTTCCTGTCTTGAACCTTCACCGTGAGGCTTGGTATATCCATTCCCTCCCTCACCAGAGAGTTGGGTGATACGTGGGAAGGCTGTGCACTGGAAAGCAACAGTACAATGGAAGTGTATCAGGACACACACACAGACACTCAGATCCCTGTGTTGTTTGCCGTTGTGGTTGTTGAGGAGAAGTTAGCATGTGTTTTCTTTTGTTTGTTCACGATCTGACACCTGCTTTATCTCAGGCCGAGGAAAAGAAGGTTTCTGAGAAGACTCTTCAGGCCCCGCTGCTGCCGTCTCCCGTGGCCGATCACGTGAAGTGTAACATTTTGAAAGCACAGCTGGAGAACGCCTCTCGTGTGAATGCCCAGGTACGTGGGGTGAATGCTCCCTCAATACCATGTATCAGGAGTTCCTCCATGCCACACAGGAGGTCAGGGACACAGCGCCAGTCAAGGGCCAGTATGGGAATAGGAGCCACCTCTTGGTATGGGAGCCTGGATTTTATTTCATTTTTAAATTACATTTTATTTCTTTGTGGGGAGAGGTGCAGGGGTCCGTGCTGGTGGAGGTCGGAGGACCACTTGCTGGAGTTGATTCTCACCTCCTACCATGTGGGTCCCAAGGATTGAACTCGGGTTGTCGGGCTTCACAGCAGGCACTTTGACCTGCTGAGCTGTCTCACTGGCTCTGGGAAGCCTGGGTTTTCATGTGGAGAATTCCTGACCAGTGTGGTTATTATTTATGCAAGCAAGTGGAAGACAGAGAAATGGGAGACAGCGGGTCTTACAGGCTAGTTGCATAAGGGCCCTCAGCAGAGCTGCATCCCATCCCGAGGGTTCAGTTAGTCAGTGTGGGGGCTGGCGATCTGCATGCCTAACCAGCTCTCTGAACTGCACTTTGAGTCACACTACTCCCAGGGACTGGAGGGGGCGACTCCAGGAAGCACTTTCCATCCCGACAGCTTGGGGAACAAATATTCTGCAAATATGGACATTTGCGTCCTAGGAGGTGAAACTTAGACTCCTGAGCTCAGGTCCCGTGACCTGCTCTGGTATCTAACTTTATGATGTATATGTAGCTTGGTCCCACACTCTGAGGAGGCAGGGTGAGGGGGGGGTCTGCTGACTCTGTGTCTGTGATGGACAGGATAACACTGGATCTCCCGGTGCTGCTGCAATACTGTAACCTGACTTAGATGTTCCTGTGGAGGAGTGGGGCTCCAGAGTTAAGAAGCCAGGTTGGGGTAATCCAGAACAGGAAGCCGTGAATTCCTCCTCTCTAGCGCCCCCTGTTGGCAAAGGAAAATTTGTTTGCTGGTTCTCAGCCCAGGTCCAAGAAGGAGGGGTAAATTTGGAGATGAGAGAGGATAGTGTCATAACTGCCATAAACCCATAGTACAGATCACTGGCTCCACAATGACCACTAATTACACTCCCTAAATGAGGGTTCTAAGGCAGTGGCACCAGTCACAGCTGATATGCAAGGAGAAACCCATTGGCTATCCCTGCCCTGAAAACAGAATATAAAAAGCTGTGGTTGGGCTGACAGGATGGCTCAGTGGCTAAAGGTTCTTGCCACCACCCCCTGAAGGTCTGTGTTCAATCCCTGGGACCCATATGGTTGAATAAGAGAGCCAGCTCCTTAAAGTTGTCCTCTCACCTCCGCACATGAACCATGACAAGCATGTCTCTGCATACGCGTGTGCACGCGAGCACACACACACACACACACACACACACACACACACACACACATACACTCTCACACACACACCACACACACACACACACATACACACACTCACACACACACACTCAACACTCATACACACTCTCACACACACACACACAAAGTAAAAAGAGATTTTTTTTTAAAAAAAGCTAAGTTGTCCAAGAGCTCGTTAGAACAGTATGTAAGAACAAACAGGCCTTATGAACTTACTGTCTCTACTTACATTGCCAAGAGTAAGTACTCAGCAATATCTTCATTCTCTATTAACATTCTATATGATTTAAATCCTCCCAGAAGATGCCATGAGAAACAAGAGCACGCTTATAAGGTTTCTTCCACTTGGAGGCTGTGATGTAAACAGGAAGCAGGACGGCATAGATTACCTGTTGGGAAGCCAGAAGGTCTGGTTCAGCGGCTCTCAACCTTCCTAATGCTGGGACCCTTTAATACAGTTCCTCGTGTTGTGGTGACCCCAACCATAGAGTTATTCCATTGCTACTGCATCACTGTAATTTTGCTGCTTTTATGAATCGTAATGTAAATATTTGTGTTTTCTGATGGTCTTAGGTGACCCCTGTGAAAGGGTCATTCGATCCCTAGGGGGTCACAACCCACGGGTTGAGAACTGCTGGCTCTGGTTTGAGTCCTGATCTGTTTCTTAGTAATGTTACCTTCAACTTGTTTCCTAACTTCTCTGAGCCTCAGTAGTTTTGTAGGGAAAGTGGGGACTAGCTGGGCCTGGTGGTATACACCTGTATTTTGTAGTCCCAGGTACTTGGGAGGCAGAGACAGGAAGGTCTCTAAAGCCTAGGAGCTAGAGACCAGCTTGGGACATCATAGTGAGATTTCTTCTCATAGGACTGAAGAGACAGCTCAAGGTTAAGAGCATTTTCTTTGCAAGCCTGAGGACTGAAATTTGGATCCCAGCTTGCATACACATGCCAGGTGTGATCCCATCCACGCCTGTAACCCCAGCATTGATCGGGGTGGAGACAGGGGGATTGCCGGGGCTTGCTTGGTGCCAGCCTGGTTGTAAAGCCACTAGCTCCGGGTTCAGCAAGAGACCCTCAAAGGTGGACAGCAATTAAGGACTCCTTTCTCCAGCCCCTGCACACCTGTGCACACTCACGCACATACACCAGTACACTTCTCGCACTCACAAGTTAAAGAAAGCCAACAAAACAAAAACAGATTAAAAGCCCTGCCTTCGGTAACTGTGGAGATGAAAGGGTACCACAGAGCTGCTGACACAGTCTCTTACATTAGCTCATGGAGGTACCGGTCAGAACAACCGCAGGCTAAGGTTAGGGAGGTGCTGGGGACACTGACTGCTGTCGGTGATGTCAGTGACACTTTTTAAAGGACACTCAGGTTGGCTTCTCACCTCACTGAGCGATTTCAGGGCTGTCAGGGTGGCTCAAGTGATAAAGGCGTTTCGTGCCAGCCCTGATGACACTGTTTATCTGTGGGGTGGAAGAAGAGGATTCGCTCCCCCAAGTTGTCCTTGGGTCTCCACGTGCATACTGGGCAAGTGCACACATGAGCAGACACACACATATACGTGTAATAAAAACATTTTTAAAAACTCAGCTATTTCAAGTTACGGTCACAACTGATGATCTTAACGGCCCTCCTGGTGTTGTTTTCACGTGTGCCATTTTGTACTGCCACCAAACAAATAAAACTGGTATGTGCTCCATAGCTCACCAAGTGGGTGTTATGCATATTAGGAAGCTCTGCCACGTTCTCAGGGGGGCTCCTGCTGCAGGAATCCTCCGGGGAGGATCCAGGTTTCTGCTATAGTGAAGACGTACTATGTCAACAATAATTCATGTTGGAAAGTGTGGGAAAGGAGGGGAAGTAGACGCAAAGAAAAGAAAAATATCCTGCCTAGACAGATAGGGGAAGGGCCTGAGAGCAGTGGAGGGGCAGAGAGGCAGGTGTGAGATCAGCAATTCCAGGGACATTGCCCTGCAGGGTGCTTACTGATCACTCTAGAATGACACACAACCACCCCACCGCACCCTTCAAAGCAGCATGTGAGCCTCTTAGAGATTCCAAGAAGTCCTGCAGGAAAGGAATCTGCTTTGTTTTCCGACACCCTAATGGCATGGACCCCTTTGTAAATGGCTCCCACTGACCTCCACACTAGTGTTCTCAGGAACCCAAGACCTTACCATAGGAGTCCCTGGGTTATCGCGGTTTGAGAGTTTGTGGTGCAGAGGAGCTGGTATGCAGCCCAGCATCCTGCCAAGGGCTAAGCACCAATTCCCTATGGAGTCAGTGCAGAGCACAGGTATATGGAAAGGAAGCCAGTGGTGCTGACTTATGCTGACTCTGGAAAACACGGACAGGAGACAGGGCTGCATCCAGGTGTGAACAGCAGTGGCAGGCTAAGAAGGCAGTGCCCTCCAAGCCAGTATCCTTGGCATCTTGGCTCAGCACCTATTCAGAGTGAGGCTGAGCATGAGGGCTGTGGGTTGGGCATCTCCCCCACTGACTGCCGGTGTACATACTATTCAGCTGGCTGTGTGGGTGTCCCTCCTCCCTGTCATTCTCAGGGACTCACCAGAGGGAGGAAGATAAGACTTGTATCAAAATCAAATGACATCATCCCTTCCAGGTTTGTTCCTCGGATGTACAGGATTCCAAGTTCTTTTTAAAGCTGTAACTGTAAATGCTACACGAGCCTGTAGCCCATTCTTGTTCTTGATACATAGAGTGATGTAAGGGATTGAACTGCGGGGTAGCTTTTCCCACAACATCCCTTTCTCATTCAAGCAGGAACTGACACATAGCAAGTGCTCAATAAAAGTATGACTGCAAGGACTGATTGCATTTGAATGGTCACATCTTAATCCTCAGCGTGAATGACTGAGAAAACTTCTTTGTTTTCGTTGTTGTTTACTATGTGAATAGAGTAAGTTTGTGATTGGCAGGACACTTGGTGAATTACATCCGTGGTCCTGCCCAGCTCCTCGATACTTTGAATGCAAAAGACCTGAAAGCATTTTTACATGGCAAGCTAAGTTACATTTGACTGATTTGTTTTCTTTAACAGATTGTAAAGGAGGAGCCCACATTTGTAAATATCAATAAGAAATCGAGTCTTCAGGACACTAATGTAAGGTCTGTTGCTTCTTGTTTGAATGGGGAAATGATACTGTGTCCTGTGCTGTGGATCGCTCCTGGGGAAACGGGGTGACAAGAGAGAATATGGGCCCAAGGAAACCAGTTTCAAGACTTCCTGTAAGCCTCCAGAATGTTGCTGAGCCCCAGATTAACATTGCTGCCTGCTGTGCTAGCACAGAACTCAGCCTCCTTGAGTGGTTCCTGGAGCGTGCGGAGCTGACCTTCCAGTTCTCCAGTCAGACGCTCAAAAGCTCTGCTCTCAGAGTGGAGTTCATCCTTGGTAACACAGGAAAGAGGACCCTTCCCAGTGGCTTCTGCTCACTGCTCTTCCCTGGGCCTGTCGCTTCTGTGCTCCGTCAGCACTGGAACCACATGGGTTCACTGATGCTCTCAGCCACTATCTCCCCACCCCATGCCCGGGAGGAAATCCCTCTCAGCCCAAGTGACTGACAGCCTGTCATCACGGCAATCCTTTTGGCAAATTGGTGGTCTGTCACCACCTGCTCCTCACAGGGCGTCCTTGGGTGCCCCTCAAATGTGCAACAGAGTCTCACACTGAAAATCCCAGGTTCTGGCTGGGGGGAGGTTAACTCAGTAGTAGAGAGCATGCCTAGCATGCCTAAGGCCCTGATAAATACAGATAAATACACCAAACACTAGACTCCTGAGTCCCACCCCAGTTCTTGAGCTCCTGTGTATCGGTGGATGGGAGTAGGAGAGGTGGTGGGGACCCAAAAAAGGCATTTTAGTGAATGCCTGAGTGTCATAGGGAATTGTTATACCCGAGGCTCAAAGCAAAAGCTAAAGTTTGTCTATGTTGTCTTACGACTGCCAGTCTGTATTCTTATCCAAGTTTGTCCATGGTTGTCATCCTCCAGGGATACATTCCCACCTGGACTTTTCAGGGACTTAATTCAGGCTGGGGGTGGGAGGTGGGGTGGGCAGCTGAGTTGGAGAGTACTTTTCTATCACGTACAAGGGCCTGAGTTCTATCCCCAGCACTGGAAAAAGCAAACCAACCAACCAAAAGCCTTTTCCCACCCTGTCCACCATCCTTCCTTCACCTGTCTCCAGGCTTGGAGAACAGCATTATTGTCTACTTCCTACCCAAGCTTGAAACTCAGAGTCCTTGTCCCCACCCACCCACCTCATCCCCTTGTCTAATTGGTCATCACCATGCATCAATTTGACTTTTGTATTATCTCCAAAAATATGTTCAGGAACATAATCCCTGCCCTTCCCTATAGCAAGCTTTCTCATCGAACTATCTTTGGATCACTAGCCCCCAAATAATGACTCAGAGACTTATTATTAATTATGAAAGCTTGGCCTTAGTTTAGACTTTTTCCCACTAGCTGTTATAACTGAAATTAACCCTTTTTTTTTTTTTTATTAATCTATATCCTACCAAATGGCTTTTACCTCTCTCCCATTCTGTGTGTCCAGCTTGTTCCACATCTTGATGGTGTCCCCTCTTCCTCTCTCTGCCAGGAAGTCCCACCTATCTCTCCTGGCTAGCTATTGGCTGTTTGGCTTTTATTACACCAATCACAGCAACGCATCTTCACACAGCGTACAAATATCCCACAACACCTCCCTACCCTTCATTGTCTCTAATTCTAGATCATTAATACCCTGGCTCTCCCACCAGTACACTCTTGGCTCTGAGGGCATTTTTGTGATGCAAACCTGATAATGCCACTCCTCAGACTAAAACCTTAGTGATTGTCATTGCCTCCAGAGTAAACTCAGCCTGAGGTTCCTTCTGACAGGCCCCTCTCTGCTTTCCTTCTGGTCCCTACCCCTTGCCCTGCTGCTGGGACCTCTTCTGTGTTGGGGAAGTGAGGATGGTACCCTGCATTCAGCCAGGCCTCCACTCTTACACTGATGGTCTCTTACATTGATGGTCTTCCCTGCATCAGGCTGAGAACCCTAGAAGATAGGGTCATTTCAGGGACCATGTGCAGCTACCCTGCAGTTCCGGCCTAGGGAACCATGAATGCAGCACATTGACTCCAATTCCTTGTTCATCCTTTCCTGTGTTTCTTCAACAAACATTTACTAGGCACTAGTTGCATACTTCCCACGTAAGCATAGAAGAGAAAATGAAAGTGGGGAAGTGCCCATCGCTTTGTCAGGAGGCCCTTGCTCAGGGCTTCAACTTGTTTCGAGGCCTCTTTAGTGTTAGGAGGTAATTACTGTTTTTTAAAAAATATGAAATCAGTTATGACTGTAAGAATACATTAAAGACTTCTTAAAATCACTGTTTTGGGGCCAGGGAGATGGCTGAAATGACTAAAAGGCCTTGCTGTCAAGCCTTACAACCTCAGTTTAATTCTAAGACCCACATGATAGAAGGACTGTGTGTTCTCCAACCTCTGTACACAGGCGTGCACATACACAGAGAATAAATCAATAAAATCTGATAAAGATCAGTCTTAAAAAGGTCCATTGGGTTATCATAAATGATTGAGGAAAAATAAAAGAGAAATTTAATATATTTTTACTTTCATTTATGTGTTTGAGTGCATACACCTGTATATAGGTGCCCCGAGAGGCTAGAAGAGAACATCATATCTTCTGGAGGCATTATGGGTAGTCATGAGTGCTGGAAATTTGGAAGAGCATTCAAGTATTCTTAACCACTGATCCATCTCTTTTTGAAAACATTTTCTCAAATACATAGTATTAAAATATTTTGGAAACAGTCCTAAAGTTCTGATCATACATTTTCAGTTAAAATACTATACTGTGGATACAGTATTTACTGTTCACTGTAGCGTCATTATAGACTACAGTTATAGCCTTTGTGGGCTATTGGGCTAAGTACCATGGCTACCGGATATTGGGAGCTAAAGCTGTGTTAGCCATGGGATTTTCTTCTTTCATTTCACAGCAAGACCTGGCTGTGAACCAAACCCTCATACTGAGGTTGGAGCTTTTGAGCAAGGCAGTTTTATTTGGTACCTCACCCAGTTATCTTTAGTTCCCCACTTGCTACAGTCTTCATCTCTATAATTTTTGCTTGTTTTTGTGATTTTTGAACTTTTCTGGTTTTGTAATATAATATCAATTATTAATTGTCAAGAGCAATTGGATTTCTGGGCCATCAGAATCAGTAAGCTGTATATTAACTGAGAATCAGTCCAGAAAGATAATACAAGAACATTAACCTTTTTTTTTTTTTTCTGTGTCTCTAGAAGCCCCATTCCTATACGCGTGGAAACAGCCCAGCCAGCTGTGGAGAAGCCAGAAATCAAGCCTCCCCGAGTGAGGAAGTTAACAAGACAATACAGTTTGTGAGTTCTGCACTTGTCTGCCCCTGCCCCCCAATTATGCATGAATATTTAGTGATGGCCCTTCCCCAGGCACCTTCTCAGATGGCCATCCCCCAGACTCCATCTAATTCACATTTAGGTTGTGATGGCCCTAGAGTTTTCTCCATGAAAATGTCACACAGAGGCCACACTTGTCATCATTGACTGTGGTGTAGTAAACTGTTCCCAGCATTCCATGCTTACCATGTCTGGGAGTCTGGCACAGCCTCTCTGTGCTTCTCTGTTGAGGTCTCCTGCAAGGCTAAAAATTGTCCCCTAGGGCCTTGGTCACCTCTGAAGGCTCCTTTATGTGGTTGCTATCAGAATCCACGGTCAAGGAGGCTGATGGAACCAGGTTACCCTAAACTTACAATCCTGTAAGGTTTCTCTGTCTGAGAGCATGTGAGAGGAGGCAGGGAGAATGCCAGCAAGATGAAGGTTCGTCTTGTATAGCTTCATCACAGAAAAGACCTTCTATTGTTTTCGACATGTTCTGTTTATTGGAAACACGTTGCTAGGCCCAGCTCACACTCTAGAAGAGGATTACATGGGTGAATAATTACTAAGACAGGAACCACCAGAGGCCATAGGAGAAGCTGCCTCCACACCCCATGTCTTGATAGTAAAGTACTTAGCATAATCAGTCAACAGAGCCCGAGAGAAGCATGGAGCTACATAAGATGTCAGGACCCACCCAGTTTTCTTCCACTTAATCCAACAAAAATCTCTTGGCTGCTGTTCCAGGCATTGTCAGGTATTAGCAAAATGGCAGTGACAATCCCCGTCTGCCATCTCACTTTGTAGTCTCATAGCGTCCTGGAGGCAAAGACAGACTTGTAAATAACTGCCCAAGCAAGACAGGTGAGCGTCGTAAGAAGGGCAGGTGGGCTCAGCTGCAGGTTGGAGTACTGACTGCAATGGTGTCCTCATTTTTGGCCCCGACTGTGACTCAGGCACTACACCTGGGTGTGACGTTTGTTAGAGAGCTGCAGAGGAATCTCCAGGCACAGTGGAAAATGTGGGCAGTCTCGGGCTCCAAAGATTTCAGATAATGTTCAGGCCCATTTGTAGCTCTGAGATCCTGAGAAATGAACACTTTGAACAAGCCCTTCTTTCTTTCCATTTTCTCGTGTGTGTGTGTGTGTGTGTGTGTGTGTGTGTGTGTGTGTGTGTGTGAATTGTTCAGTTGGAACTCTGCTTCGGCCCTCCATTCCAAACCCTGCCCCTCTTAGAAAGCCCTCCAAGTGGCCACTCCTCCCCCGGAGCTGCTCAAGACCTCACCTACAGGGTATTTAAGCTCCGGTCCCTAGACCTGCCATGTGATTTCTCTTCGTCCCTCCCCCATCTCACTTCTGGGGGGCTTGAGAGTCACCTGAGGGTGCTTGGCTCATTAAACCTGGACTTTTAATTTGGCTTGATCTGGCTTATTGTGTCGGCGGAGAAACCCACTCCCGGGGATTCAAAACTACCTATCATGCATGTTTGCATGTGTGTGGGCACACTTGTGTACGTGTGCACCTGTGTGTGCATGAATTTAAAGGACAGAGGTTGATATGAGGAATCTACCTTATTCACTGAGGCAGAGTCTCTCAGTCAAACCCAAAGCTCACTGACATGGTTAGTCACTAACCAGTGTGCTCTGGGGCCCCCTGGCTATACTTTTGGAGGCTGGAGTTACAGGCAGGCCACCAGACCCACCAAACATTTATGTGGGTTTCTAGGGATCCAAACTGTGGTCCTCAGGCTTGGACAGCAAACACTTTAACACTGAGGCGTCTCTTTGGTCCCCCTTTCTGTCTGTTTCTGTTCTTTAGTTCCTTTCTTTCACAGTATTGGAGACCCGGCCAATGCAAAACAAGTGCTTACCACTGAGCTACATCTCTAGTCTGTTTTTCACGTTTTATTTTGAGAGAGGTCTCCCTGCATTGTCCAGGCCAACTTGGAACTTCTCACCTCCCTGCCTCAGCCTCCTGAGTAGCTGGGATTACAGGTCTGTAACACCAGGCCGGCTCCCAATGTTTTTCCTTCATCTGTCTGTAAAGTGAGCTAATACCCATCTCTAAGGGATTTTGTGAAGGGTCTGGCCAAAGGCTGTGCTCCTGAGAAGAACTGTAGGGATCCAGGATGCTAAAGGAAGTTGGGGTGCAGTGTCAGAGGCAATCCCCAAACAGCCAGCAGAGATGTGCCATTAGCGCCGTGTGGGAAGGTAAAGGGGAGCACTCAGGGGGTCTTAAGATCAGCCACATGCCACCTCACCAGCCCTGATGGGAACTTAGAGGCATATAGCAGCAGTGTTTCTGGGAGAGCCAGAGTGGCTAGAACTCAGGTAATTAACAGCTCTAATGATCTCTGGGGAACACATTAAACCATGAAAATCTTCCCCCAGGACAAGGCTGGCAGGGCTTGCCTTCCCTTTCACATTTCAAAATTCAAAATGTTATTACCACCCATTTGGGATAGGTAATCATTAAATAATGCCTAACTATAGGTGGCCTGGAAGGAAAGAAAATTTCACTTAATCACCAAATTGGCTGTTGTTTAAAAAAAAAAAAAGAAAAGAAAGAAAGAAAGAAAAAGAAAAGGAAAATCCTTTTTACCTTTGCATTACTGCACTTCGGGAAAGAAAAAAAAAAGGAGTTTCAAGGCAAAAATCAAAAATCTTCTCCACAAAAACTTGTTAAACTGTTTTGAAAGCCAGGTGTGGTGGCACATGACTGTACTCTCAGTGCTTGGGAGGCAGCAGTGGGAAGGTCAGGAGTTTGAGCTAGCCTGGGCTGTATTGGTAAAACAACAACAATAATATTTTATGAATTTATCACGAATTACCTCAGAAACTGAAGTTGGGGACTTACTGGATTTTAAATATGTTTCTTTGGTATAAGGTCTAAGACAAAAGACTTTTTTTTAAATATAAGGGGGGCTGGAGAGATAGATCAGTGGTTGAAAACACTTGCTGCTTTCTCAGAGGACCCCCATTCTTCAGGTGACTCACAACTGCCTGTCATTCCAGCTCCAGGGGATCTGATGCCCTCTTCTGGCCACTGAGGGTACCTGCACATACATGGTGCACATACATAGACAGAGAGAAATAAAAAATAAAAAAATAAATCTTCTTTTAGAAAGAAGAACTTGGAGCTTTTCCTATTTTAGGCACTCTGGGTTGACTTCCTACTATAAGAAATGAGCTATATTTTTTTAAGTGGCTTTTTTATGTAAAAACGAATAGTGATTCTGCTTTTAGGGTTAAAGTGCTTTTTTTTTTTTTTTTTTTTTTTTTTTTTTTTTTGGTCTTTTTTAGACAGGGTTTTTCCGTGTAGCTTTGCGCCTTTCCTGGAACTCGCTTTGGAGACCAGGCTGGCCTCGAACTCACAGAGATCCACCTGGCTCTGCCTCCCGAGTGCTGGGATTAAAGGCGTGCGCCACCACCGCCCGGCAGGTTAAAGTGCTTTTATATAAGGTTAAAAAATATTCACCCCACCCTTCTGTATCACTCACTGTATGACTGACTTTTTTAAAAAATTGGTGAAAACCTGGCTAGGCCGATAGCTCAGTGATTTAGAGAACAACTGTTCTTGCCGAGGCTTGAGTACCAGTGTCCAGATCATGTAGGTCACCACTGCCTGTGGCTCCAGCTGTAGGGGGAATCTGATACTTCTGGCCTCCATAGGCACATGCACATATCCACGCACATACACATAAATTTAAAAAAAAAAATCTTGCAAATGAAAAGGGTTAGAGAGATGGTTCGTGAGCTTGATTCCTGCTGCCTCGCAGAAGTGGAGCCTCCAGTGCATACCCTCTGCATCTATTTGGACTTAATGTGACATGTGTCCAGCCAAATGTCTGCTAGCAAATACACGGCTAAGAAAATATGATGTGGCCACGCAATGGAGCATTTCTCCACATAAAAGGGAAAGGCATTTTGTTATATACCACAGTGGTGTTGAATTTTGAAAGCATCACTTGCTTCCGTGAGGTTTCAGGAATAGGCAAGCTCATGGAGAGAGGGACATGGTTGGGGACTGTACAGTGGGGTGGCTACATAACTGTGAATGTAGGTCACGCCACAGAAGAGTTTGTATATAAGTGGTTAAAATGATAAATATCATGTTATGTGTGGTTTGCCGCAATCACACACACACACACACACACACACACACACACACACACACTGGCTTTTGGTCTTGGATCTTGTAAGCGTGACACTGAGTGGGCATCGATTTGGAGAGCCGTGTCTTCCCATTTTGGCCTCTTCTCCCCTCCCCGAACCCCTCACAGGCTGTGTATTATTGTAATGAGCAGAGCTTCATGTGCTTTTAGTAACCGCAGTGATGAAGATGACCTCCCTCCAGACCTGGCTGAGGCAGTGGGAGCCACCACAGCCACAACCACAAACACCACGATGTCTGCCACTCAAGTCTCAGTGCCGCTGGCGTCCCCCAAAGTCCAGAAAGTCAGCTCGCCTCAGAAGTCAGAAGTCAAGAGCCCACTGTCCCCAGGGGCCAAGGTATGGGAAAGAGCCTGAGACATAATACACACTTAGTAAATGGCACTCAGCTTGAGCACTTAAATTTTGCATAATCAGTTGCATGCATGCATGCATTAAAATAAACAGTAAAACCAGACTGGTAATCTAACGCAGTTGGTAGAGTTACAGCTACGTATCTGATCCCAGCACAGGTAGGCCAGGCACAGGGGCACACACCCCTAATCCCAACTCGGGGGGTGAAGGGTCGCGGGAGCAGAAGTTTCAGGTCCTACTCCACTGTATAGTGAGTTCGAGGCTCATGTGAGACCTGTCTTTAAAAAAGCAGAGCTAGTTTAAAATGATGAGATTAAGTTTGGTTCCAAGGCAAAAGAGCTGATAATTGAAAATAAAAGGAGCAGCTGGGCAGTGATGGTGAATGCCTTTAATCCCAGCACTGGGGAGGCAGAGGCAGGTGGATCTCTGTGAGTTCGAGGCCAGCCTGGTCTATAAAGTGAGTTCCAGGACAGCCAGAGCTGTTACACAAAGGAACCCTGTCTTAAAAAAACAATCCAACAAATTAATTAACTGATTTTTTTTTTTTTTTT
>CABHPR010143839.1:0-13190 GCA_902168415.1 Peromyscus melanophrys | reverse complement strand
TTGAGACAGGGTTTCTCTGTGTAGCTTTGGTGCCTGTCCTGGAACTCACTCTGTAGACCAGGCTGGCCTCGAACTCACAGCGATCCGCCTGCCTCTGCCTCCCGAGTGCTGGGATTAAAGGCATGCGCCACCACCGCCCGGCCCTAATTAATTAACTTTTAAAAGGAACAAAGTATATGACAAGCACTTATGAGAGACATTTTATGATGTAAAACTAAACAGCATCACTGTATTTTAGGGAATGTTTAGGAGACTCTTGGGGGTAATGTTGTTTTATATCACTCTGTGGCCCTGGGTGCCTTTAAAGCCAGGTATGGAGGCATACGTCTTTAGTCTCAGCACTTAGAAAGCAGAAGCAGGTGGGTCTCTATGAGTTCAAGTCCAGCCTGGTCTCCTGAGTGAGTTCCAGGACAGCCATCCAGGGCTACATAGTGAGACCCTGTCCTGCAAACAGACAGACAAACAACAAACAAGTAAAATTCCCTCTTCAGGGCTGGTAAGAGAGCTCAGGAGTTAAAGGTGCTCGACACCAAGTCTGGTGATCTGAATTGGGTCCCCAAGACCTACATGGTGTAAGGAGAGAGCTGACTCCCCAAAGTTGTCCCCTGACCTCCACACCCACACTGTGGCATATGTGCACGTATATGTATGCACACATACAACAAATCAATGTAACTTCAAAAGATAAAAAGTGTTTTAAACCATCTTAAAATATCATAAAAGTAAAGGGAAGAGTAGTGCCCCCCCCCAGCCCCACTCTATAATGGACAATTTGGAGAAATAGAAAACATAGATGTGTTCCCATCCCATGCTTTATATTGGATAAGGTGTGTTGATTGTTTGAAAATGAGAAATACCACTCAGTTTGAAATTTCAGGAAGTTGCAAGTGTGAATGCTGGTGACAGAGGCCTTTTGTGAAATACTCTCTTGCTTTCCTCTGGCTGACTCTATCACCACTCACTCTTCGGCGGTTGGTTCAAATACAACTGACCTTGTTACTGTCCATGCTGAGCCAAAGATGGCTGTGGTCCGTGCAGCTTCCTGAGGGAAGATATATACAGGGAGCAGGTGCCCTGACGGCAAGATGGAAGCTCCAGTGGGTTCTAGCTCCCCCATTCACACGCCAGTCATAGCTCCCCAAAGGGCAATCTTTTTCAAAGCCCATATTCCTTGAGCCCTAGCTTCCCCCACTCTTGAAAATGAGAAGCTCAGCACCAAAGCTCAGATCGGCACGGAAACCTTGCTGGGCCTTGTGAGAGCCACTGGATCCCTGAGGCTTGTGCAGCTTCCAGGGTCATGATTCTTGGCAACATCCAAACAGCGGTGTTCCAGGCCCGTGTACTGTATGCCGAGGTCCATCTTTCCCAAGGCCCTTTGTTCATGTGTCTAAAATAGACACAAGAGTGTGACTGTGTTGACTGGTGCAGACTGGGGCTCTCTGGCATTCTAGAGAATGGATCCTGGCATCATTTTTAATTTTGTTTTGTTTGAGGTAGAGTTTTGCTACATAGCTGGCTGGTCTGGTACTTACTCTGTGGCTCAGGATGGCCTTGAACCCATGGGAAGTTGTCTCCCAAGTGCCAGGATTATAGATGTGAGCCACTATCCTGGCTTCACTGCCTCTAACCGGGACTCTTCTTACAGTTTGTCAAGTGGGAGACAGGTTCCTTTCGTGTATACCACAGCTGGTTAAAAACCAGGCTGCAGCATTCCAGTGTGTGGAATGGGGAGCAACCACATCCTCCCAAAAGCTCCAGGGCTCCCTCTGCTGGCCATCTCTCTATTTTAGGGCCCTTATGTCAAACTGATGGGCTGTGAGTTGTGCTTTGCACTTCCTCAAAGGGCATGGGATCTGCCTGTGCAGCTAGGACCCCAGAGCAGGACAAAGCATTTTCTTGAACACTCTTCAGAGGTTCCAGCAACCCTCCTCATGGTCCTCTCTATTATTCCCTGACTCTCCGTGAGGGATGGCTTCTTGTTCTATTTATGTATTCTGTAGACTCTTTGAAGCGGTTCCCCAAAAACCAGTGAAATAAAACAGACTCAAAGCACTGAAGGAAACTGATTTGTAGCTTTAAAAAGGCCAGATCCCACACCTTACCCTGTTTCTATCCATGCAGATTTCAGGGGAAAGTTGGGGTTCAGCCTGGCTATTTTGCACACTGCTGAGGGAGGGGCATGTTGCGGGGAGAAGTTGTACTCTGAGCAGCTCACTGCTAGGGAAGTGCAGCCTCTCCCCGCCCCCTTTTTTTGAGCCCTGTCATCTGCTCTGGGTGTCACTAACCAAGGATATTTCTGCCTGCCTTCGCAGAGTCCCTCTGACCATGGAGGCACCTTCACCTTGGGGCCAGGCGACCTGCTGATGGACTTCACAGAAGCCACTCCTCTGGTAAACTTATTTTTCTAAAAGCAGAAAAGCCACAGATCGTAGACGCGTCTGGCGTGGGAGGCTGGAGAGGTGGGCACTGCTGTTGGAGGGCTTCCACGTATTCTGGAAGCTCTCAGGAAGGGTCAGACACCAAGGCCCCGACAACTTTGGGGGCTCTTGATGGAGGGATGCTCCTTCTCTCCAGACGGTGGCTGTTGGGGTCCTGCCTGCGCCTGTCCGCTGCTCCCCGAGTATAATGGGGCTCCTCCATGCTTGGGTCTCAGCTTCCTGGCTTCCCAGGCTGTGCCCTGCATGCCCACCCATCTCTTGCTATTGCTTTTGGCAATCCATCTGGTCTGAAACACTGGCTCAAGGCTCTTCTCTGGCTTTCCAGACCTGTTATGCCTCCTACCATCATCTCTCCTGTATACAGGTCTCCCGTTAGGGATAGTGGCCCTCGTGGGACTTCTGCAGCTGAGACGCCTTTTTTATAGGACAGAGCAGTAAAGGAGACAGGCAGGCAAGTTCTTACTCTAGTATCTGGCCACTGTCCACACACGCAATCATTTTGTGTTTTGTTTTTTTTTTTGAGACAAGGTCTCATGTAGCCCAGGCTGACTTTGAACTTGCTATGTAGCCAGGGATGCCCTTGAACTTCTGATCCTCCTACCTCTAATTCCTGAGTTCTGGGATACCAGGTGTCTTAGAGTTTCTACTGTTGTGAAGAGATACCATGACCATGGCAACTCTTATAAAGGAAAACATTTAATTGGGACTGGCTTGCTTACAGTTCAGAGGTTCAATCCATTATCATCATGGTGGGAAGCAAGGCAGCATGCAGGCAGGCGTGGTACTAGAAAAGGAACTGAGAGTCTTACATCTTGACTCACTGGCAACAGGAAGTGGTCTGAGACACTGGGTGTGGCTTGAGCATATATGAGACCTCAAAGCCTGCCTCCACAGTAGCACACTTCCTCAAACAAGACTACACCTACTCCAATGAAACTATACCTCCTAAAAGTGCCATTCCCTTTGGGGGCCATTTTCTTTCAAACCACTACACCAGGTGTACATCACCATACCTGGTTTATGCAGTGCTGAGAATTGAACCCAGGGTTTCCTGAACACTGTGCAAGCATCTGCCAGCTGAGCTGCATCTTCAGCTTTCTGCTCCCCCTTTAAGAATCTTGCCATTGGATAGTATTCTGTCTTCCCTAAAGCTGGGATATCAGGATATCTTTGTCTCAGAAGAGAAAGAGGAGAAGGAGGAAGGGGGAATACACACACACACACACACACACACACACACACACACACACACACAGAGAGAGAGAGAGAGAGAGAGAGAGAGAGAGAGAGACAGAGAGAGAGAGACAGAGACAGAGAGAGAGACAGAGAGAGACAGAGAGACAGAGAGACAGAGAAAGTGCCACATTGAGACTAGAGTGCAACACAAATGTGTTATTAGATAATACAGGTAAACTTGGAAATAACTTTTGGCTAGGCTCAGCCTGATATCTCAATAAAGTTGAGCATAAATCGTGGTCCATTTTGGGTTGAACATAAATCACCATTTGGGCTGTGAGGTAAAATATGAATTAAGTCAGAACCTATTTCCTGACAGCTTTGTACTTAGTTATAGGCTAGTTCCAGGTTAGAGGGCAGCTCAAGGGTGTCCAGGTTGATAAATGGCCAAGCACCATGTAAGAGCTGTGTAGAAGATGCCCAGGGAGAGGCCAGGAGGAAGAGTCATTGGGCATCAACTTGCAGAGAAAAGACTCTTCAGGAGGCTTTCAGAAGAGTCTGGGTAGACACAGTGCTTGTCATTTCTATAGCCATCTTTTTTTGCCTAGCAAGTTGGACCAGTCTAAGAGCAGCTGAGAGCTGCCAGGGAAGACCTTGCTCTGGGGACCATCACAATTGAGCACATGTCATGATTACTCATGGTCTTCTTGTTAGATAAGTTGTCAAGACCAAAGTACCCTTTCCCCCTTCCCTTCCAACAGAGTTATCCCAACTTGTGGCCTTTCAGCATGACCTCATCAGCCTTTTGCACAGATGCAGAGACTGAGTTCTCTGGAATAGGCAAATCACACAGGACCACGTGGGATCTGGAACCTTGGTATCTGGCCCCTCCTCCTCTGCTCTATGCATTCATTGGCTTGGAAACAATCTGGCCTCCTCTTTGGGGAATTTGCCACTTTGAAGAGAATTGATTTCCAGGATGAGGAAGAGAAGGGGGGCATGGAGGAAAGTCAGAAAGCAACATGCCTTGGTCAGGAGCTGCCAGATACATACCAGCTGAAGCCTCTTGTCCAGGAGGGCCTTGTGGGAGATGGAATCCCTGGCAGTCACCTGAGAACATCCAGTCCAGCTGGAGGGTAGCTATCCAGAGAGATCTGGGAACTCTTAGGGTGCATCCTGAGAACCTATGGAGGAGAATGGAGGAGACAGCGAAGTTCTGAGGACCATGTGAAAGGAACTATGCATAGCAGGAATTAGGAGCCAGGGAAAGCTAGTCCCCTGAGTTGGACTGATGGGCAACTTCCAAGCTGTTCAATTACACTGTAGTAGACACCATATGCGTTGGTGTAAGCTGCTGTCCCCTGTCTGGGGCCACTGGATTTTACAGTATGAAGAGGAGTTTGTTTGAGAACAAAAATAGTCTCACCCAAGCGTAGTAACACACATCTGTAATCAGTGTGAAACCCTGACTTTTAAAAAAAAAGGTCTTTGCTATTCTATATCAAAAGCCAGCATGAAGAAAGTATTAATTTACTAAAGGGCCTGGTGCATCTAAGAACTATGGTCAATTTATTGACCATAATTAAGAACTATGGTTAAAATACATCATGACTTCTTACAAGAGTAATAAGATTCCTCTCGAAAACTTGTGTTCGGTCATATAGATTTATTTTTATTTATTTATTTATTTATTTATTTATTTATTTATTTATTTATTTGGTTTTTTTCGAGACAGGGTTTCTCTGTGTAGCTTTGCGCCTTTCCTGGAGCTCACTTGGTAGCCCAGGCTGGCCTCGAACTCACAGAGATCCGCCTGGCTCTGCCTCCTGAGTGCTGGGATTAAAGGTGTGCGCCACCAAAGCCCGGCCCGGTCATATAGATTTAATTACTTGTAGAATCAAAAGATCTTGCTTGGATATTGCAGGCTGGGGTTAGGAAGGAAACAGCATATGGTAGGGACTCCTAGAGATGTGCCAAGTGACTGTCCCCCTTCAGGGACGGTCACCCATCCTCTTTGGGGATGCTTCTCTACATCTCTGGACAACTCTGACTCAGCTGTGAAACGGGGTCCAGGATGCTGCACTGTATATGCAGCTGAGGTCCTTGGGCTGCACTGAGGCTGCCCCCCCCCCCCCCCGCGAGGTTCACAGTAACTGTGTTCTCAGGATGCCTTGAGGTCCACGTGTGCATGCATAGGTTCTGCAGAGGATGTGCATGCATAGGTTCTGCAGAGGATGTGTCTGGGAGCATTCCTTGGCACCATAGACTCTGACCTTTTCTCGTTCCAAATGAGTCCTGTTTCCGTGAGTGCCAAAGAGTGAGAGGGAAGGAAGATGTGGCAGTCTGCTTCTTCCGTCGTCTGGTCCCTTTCACGTCTCCTGTAGAGCAGCATCTCTCTCACTTTGCCGCTGGACAGCTCAGGAAAGAGTGGACTCAGCACTTGGGACTGGGAAACCTGCTCCCAGGGACCACCGTATCAGTAATTGTGTCCCCTTCGGTGTCCTAGACTTGAGGTTGGAGTGCAGCCGTGAAAGCAAAGCTCCATGCCTGGCTTGTATCCAGCCTGTCAGTGCGAGTGGAGCTTTGGGGCCACTTCATCCTGTTTCTTCCCCTACAGACATAGAAACCAAGGCTCAAACAGGGATGTGCACTTGTTCAAACTCACACAGCAGGTTGGCATCAGGCCTAAGACTAGAACCCAAGCCATATGGCAGGTGACTTGAGTCAAGATATGTCTCTTTTTCCCCCTAAGCAGTCCTTGAAGTTGCCTCAACTTTACCTCCAGAGCCTAGGCTTGGAGGAAACTCTGGGATGCTCGAAGCCTCAACTCAAGTTGGGTCCTGCAGTTCCCTTTTGAGGCATGAGAACGGAGGAGATTGTGTCTGTGGTCAAAGAGACTCAGCCTGGATGAGGCGCGGTTTATTGGCCGCCAGGTCTGTACTCTTGGCCACTGGCCACTCTCTGGATCTTCCCTTCAAAAGAAGAAAGTTGCATTTTACCAGACAAGAACGTTAAAATTCTCTGCTGACATCACACAGCAGGGTGACCTCTCTCCTATAATCACCTCCAGGCTCACAGCCTCTGTCCAGTTTCCTCTCTCCTCCTGATTGAGATGTCTTCAGTACCCCGTAATCCTCAGGCCAGCACAAGAAGGGAACTGGAGAGGGAAGAATAGGACCAGATGTTCTGGCATTCATTCAAGAATGTTCCACCGAGATTCTATGAGAACTAATACCATGTTATGACTCTCCATCTTGGCCAAGTATCTGTGAGGTGGAGCATTTCAAAGTATCCAGGTCCAGAAAAAGAAAAAAAAAAGAAAGAAAGAAAAGAAAAAGAATAAGAAGAGTCGAAAGGGCACACAGAGCGCTGCCTTGTATTGGGTCAGCCAGTCAGCCTCCCTCCTGCTGGTAACAGACATAAACATCTGTCCTCTCTGTTCTTGACCCCCCCACCCTGTGGAGCTCGCCCCTCCCTGAGCTCTGTGTCTTCTAAACTACTCAGCCACAAGGCTACAAAGAGAGCCAGTTCGTCCTGGGACATGGCATGGTAGTGAAGTGTGTACATGACTGGGGGACATGGGTCTGGACTGAGGAAGGCCACATGGGACATGGGATCAGGCCTTGGTAGGGCGTCAGGACAGGGTTTCCAGTTGGGTCAACCACTTAGTATTTGTTTTGAACCCCATTCTTCCAGGTGGGTTGACACTAAATCTGAAGTCTAGGTGTCCTCTGTTTCCCCATGGCTTCTTCATTGTCCCCCAGGGTTCAGGAGGGTGTAGAAAAGTCTGGTCAGTGAACTGTGTTGCCATTCATAGATACATCTGAGATGCTCTCTGCATCTCTAGTGGGGCTTCTGGGGGGAATCACTGTTTTCACTTCCTGGCCATCATTCTGTCCTGGGGGCATTCTTTGCTGGGATCTGCTGCCTCCTAGCTCTACTTGACCAGGGACTCTGCTCTTCCTTGCTCTTAATTCCTGTTCCCAGCTTAGGCCCTAAGAGAGGGGGCTAGCTCACTGTGGCCTCATTACTTAGTATTCTAGCTTGTCTTCCTGTCTCTGTTGGAACGACTTTCTCTTCTCTACTCAGACTAGCAATGTCCTTTCCTGAGCCTATGAAAAAGAATCTTCCCCCACAACCAACAACATTATTATTTATTGATGCCAAGAATCTTTCCATTCTCCCAAAGGGTCACATTTTAAAACTCAAAAGCTAATTATTTATACAAAAAAAAGTTGTGTAATAAATGCAGAAATGCCCCAAGCAAGAAGGGAAGAACCAGGATAAAAAGCAAATTGGCCTCCAAAGTATCCTGTTAGACGTGTTGTTGATACTTTGTTTCCTGCCCATTGACTAAGAGTCAAGGTTGTGGATTTACTAGGAGTTCAGGAACATTCTTTCGTTTACATCTACGCAGGTTAACTATTTAGGAAGGTCAGAAGTATTGGAGCAATGATCAGCATTTACCATAAAAGTCCGGCACTGGACAAAGTCTTAAATCATTCTTAATCATCATCAGTCCAAATTCTGACTATTAGGTGATAGGATATTTTTTGGTTATTTGTTGCAGATTTTATTTCATTCCCTAAACATATGTTAAGTTCCTGTTGCTATCAGCAGGAGCAGGGGCTCAGGGGCTTATGTGTAGAGGTATAGTGGAGAGTCCCTGGTGGGGCTGGTTCTAAATGGAGCATGGACACCCTGGGGTCTTGGTGCCAGCCAGGCTCCTACAAGCATCATCTTGTAATTTCTTAAGCAGGTAGGATCTCTCCTGAGGACCGAAGAGAACAGGAGGAGGATTTTAAGTAGGCTGGTAAACTTTAACTGCAGGTGACTAATTTGGATTCACTTAGCTCTGAAGAAAGGCCTTAGAAACAATCAACAAAGAAGGGGTGGAACCTGGGATCCCAACTTTGCCGAAACAATCTCTGCATCTCCCAAATGTGAATGGGAAGCAGGTCTGTTGGAGAGGTTATGGCTGTGAAAGCCCCTGGCAGCTTCTCAGCTCTGCGGTTGTCAGAGGACAGAATCAGACGGATTTAGAGAAGGAAGGCGGCCTGTAATTTCCTTGATCATTCTTTTTAGTGGAAGCTACCCAGAGGCTGTATTTTAATCCTCACTGTGGGATGCTGCCAAGTTTCCTGAGCTAAGATGCATGTATTTGTTCTCTGGAGCGAGTGGTCCCTCGCTGAAGCCCACACTAACCCTTCAGCAATCCTATCTTCCTAACACTGAACATCTTCTGTTTGCCATCCTCATCCTCACCCAAACAAGCTTTGTACCTTTGCTGGGCACATGGCACTCCTCAGAGACCTCCCCCACGGCAGGTGGGGAGCTGGCATCTCAAAAGTGTGGCACTTTCTCCACAATGCTTGGTATGTCTTCCAGCTGAGCAGCAGGACGCCCCCACTTCCAGTAAGGAGATGCCTAAACCTGGACTCACGGATGAGGAAAAGTGGGAGGCTCTGTCTGAGTCCTGAACCCAGATGGCAGAGAGCCAAGAGTATGAGATCCTGAACTCTGTGCTTCTTAGGGGTGCAGCTCTCTCTTGGCATCCTCTGCTGGACACTCACTCCCCTGCACACCTTAGGCAGTACCCTTCCTTGGCTGAGAGTGGCCGGCACTGGGTGTAGCAGGCAAATGCTCTCAAGTGTGTGGCCAGCCCGCACATTGCTCCCATGCCTGCCATTGCTAACTCCTGGCGCTGTTCGTGACTTGGCCTGGGCAATGCTTCCGAACCCTGGCGATGCTGGGGGTGGGGGTGGGGGTGGGGTGCTGCTCCCAGTCCTATGCTCCTGGCACAAGGAGATAGTTTGGCTCTGCCATCCCTGGGAAGGGGTTTGGTTTGTCCTTCTGCTCATGGATTGGAGAAGAGAGGAGAAGGTCAGAGAGGAGAGAGGCAGAGAGGAGGGCAGTGGGTGGGACTGGCAGTGAGCACTCCGGAGGCTAACGGCATCTAGAGAGCAGCCATGGGTGTGCTGGCTGGAGAGGAGTCCGAGTTGCCAGATCTGTCTTGCACTGTTGCTGTCTTTCTCTCCTTTCCCTCCCCTCTCTCCTCTCTCTCCTCCTGTCTCACCGCCTCTTCCTCCCTGTCTCTCCTCCTCTCCTGTGAGCAGGCAGAGCCCGCCAGCAGCCCTCACTGTGCCCACTCTCGCGGCTCTCCTCCACTCTCTCTCCCCATGAAGGAAGAGACCACTGGAGTTTGCATGTACCCTCCAATCAAAACGAGGCTGGTAGGTACCCTGACAGGGTGGGGGCCCGCTGGGACACGTGAGGTGGCAGGAGCCCCAGGTGAGGCGGTAGCTGGAATGATGGACATGCAGAGGCGCCAAACCTCCAAAGAGCCCTGCTGTGGAGTACTCTCATCCCTGTGTGGATGGGGAATTTGGGGTCCAGCTGGGGTTGGCCAAACCAAGACACACACCCTGCTCCTACCCGTTCCTCCATAGCTCTCGAGAACCAAGAGCCATTTGCTTTCTGAGAACTTGGATGAGAAAAGATACTTTCCCAGAGAGGAATATACACTCTGGTAGTCACCTTCTGGGGTCTTAAGTGTCTGTCCTGTGGCAAATACAGTTTTACACTCACCTCCCTCTTCTATTTACTGACATCACGACACACCAGGAGTGCTACATGATGACTTAAAAAGAACCATCTTAATCATAACTGAGCATATTTTTTATTTTTGCATGTTTCCCTCTGTTTATTCATGCTCATTCATAACTTTACCTGTTAAGTAATAGTAGCCATGTTGTCTCCAATTTTCCCCTTTTTATGTAGCACTGTGGTGTTTCTGTCTTGTTCTCATTGCCACATCCTACATGGCCATTTATATTCCATCAAGCAAAAGGGGTACCACGAGCCTCAGTCCCTCATGCTAGGAAGTGTGCTGTTTGCAATCTGTCACTGTTTCAAGGAACATGGATCATTTTTGTGTCTGGGGTTTCAGTTCCTTAGTCTAGACCCTTTTGAGTGATGGAGGATGACTTTGGCTTTTGCCTCCTTCTGAAATGGCTCTGGAGTTGGAAAGTGCCACCAGAATGCAGTAAGTGTGCTCCGCTGTACCAGGGAGCATTGGGATATCGTGAGAGTGTAGCTTCTTAGACAGCAGTGTAAGGCCGTGGTGTGAAGCTGCGAACTTCCACATTTCATTGATAGCCGTAAGGAAGCACTTCCTTTCTGTTCTGGTTGGCCTGAGAACTTCTCTGCAGATTTCTTATTGCTGTGACATTTATTTTAGAATGCCAGGTCAGTCTGTTAGGCCAGGCAAAGAGAATGGGAGAGTGTACTGCGTAAGTTTTGGCTCAAGAGTCTTTGGGAGCTTGTGGCTCATTCTGGGAATTTGGGGACATTTATTTGAACAGATCTGACTGAAGGAAAAGTTGGGTTGGGGTGAACATTACCGCATATACATTGTAAAGATACTGTTATCCCCATATTGACTGACACCTGTTCTGCCTATTCAGAAAAGAGCTTCTGATTTGGGTCTAGTCTGCCGTGTCCTGTGCCTCCCTTCCCTTTAGAACAGTGTGAAAGTACCAAGGGACTGTCCCGGAGTCTATAGACAAGATCCCATAGGACGCAAAGGGGCTGCCCCTCCCTGGGCAGAGATGGCCTCTGTGCCTTGTCAACAGTCCTTGCCTGCACAGGTATACAGGTGGTTTCTGGGCCTGAGGACCAAGACAAAGCTAGTGCCACAGTCACCGGGCCTCTGGCTCTCCTGGTGTATACTGGCTCAGAGAAATAAGCCCTCTCATTTTCCAAGGTCTCCAAGAAGCCAAAGGCAAAATGAGCAAAAAGAGAGAGAGAGGCTGCCCTTACCTGCTGACTGGAGCGTCAGCCTCACTGAAACTAACTTTCTGGATAGAATCATTGGTCACTTCCAAGTACATTACCTTCTATCCCCAAAGGCCATAGTGGCAAGATATTTTCTGCTTCCACGTGCTCTCCTCAGGAGTTCTGCTGCTCAGATTGTACAGGGGTTGAACAATGAAGGTCATTTGACAAGGACTGCCTTCTGGTTTAACTGGTCCCACCAGCTGAGATATTCTGTCTCCAACAGACCATTCAGAAGCCTCTTGCCATATCCCACAGCTGTGGCAAAGCCCTCAGAGGTCACCCTAGGTCCATTGGGATTGCCTCCTCATCTACCTTGAGTGTAGCCTTTTCTGGAGCAGGCTTGGGACACTGTCCTGAAAGTCCCCATAAAGGGAGTTCTAGGCAAGGCAAACACGTCATACAGACCATGTGACCGAGGCAGACAGGCCTGCCTCCTCCACTGCAGAGAGATGAAGGCGCCTAAACTCCCTGGGATCCTTCCTCTCAGTTCTATAGGTGTACTGGTAAAGACTTCAAAATGTTTCCTGACATGAAGGTAAACACTTGTCTTTATTTTATTTTATTTTTTTAAGATAAAAACATTCCCGGCAGAACCGATGATGAACCCGTTTCCTGATCCCTTCACCACAGGGCCACAGTTCACTGTGAGTAGACCCAGATGGCAGGGCCGCGTTGTGAGCCTTCACTTCCCATGGGGAAGGAAGGCTGTGGGGGCAAGAGGCCCTGGGATTGGAGTCTGTTTTACTTCATTGAGATGAGATTCACAGAAAATTAACTGTATTAAGACTAGTCAGTAGCATTTACTGTGTTTATTGAACAATGACTGCCTCCCTCTCCTTTCAACGGTACTTTCTGAGAGAGAAAAAGCAAGTATTTTCAATTTTCCTTTCCACTGCGTTCCCTAGTGCATTCAGTACTCACGAAATTCACTGAATGTCTGGGTAGTTTTAAAGATTATGTAAGGCTTAGGCCTACTTTTTTTCAGTGTGGGGGTATGTGTGGTGTGTGGATACATATTTGTGTACAGGTGCACATGTGTGGAGGCCATAGCTTGATGTTGGCAGTCTTTTTATTTTTTATTTTTGGATAACTATCCACACTACTTACTGTTGCCGGGTGGTGGTGGCCCACGCCTTTAATCCCAGCACTCGGGAGGCAGAGGCAGGCGGATCTCTGTGAGTTCGAGGCCAGCCTGGGCTACCAAGTGAGTTCCAGGAAAGGCGCAAAGCTACACAGAGAAACCCTGTCTCGAAAAACCAAAAAAGCAACCAACCAACCACACTGCTTACTGAGGCAGACTTGCCAAAGCCAGAACTCACCCGTGGTTCCTCTAGTCTAGCTAGCCAACTTGCTCCAGGGATCCCTTTAGTGCTAGAACTACAAGCAGGCCACCATGCTAGTCCAGCTCTTTTGTGGGTGCTGGGGCTCTGAGCTCCAGTCCCCACATTTACATGGCAAATACTTATCCACTGAACCATTTTCCCAGATCACTCAGGCTTTTTCAAATTTACATTTTAGTTTTAAAAAGGTTCATACAAGTGTGTATTGTACATTGAGTACACGCCCCTTGCCATGCCCTTCCCCCATTCCCACTAGTCCTCTGTGTTCCCTTAGTTTCATGTCTACTTTTAGGGTCCTAGTCTGTGGTCCAGGCTGGCCTCAGCCTCCCCAGTGCTAGGATTAAAGGCATGTGCCACCATGTTTTCAGATCCATCTACTTTGGAGCATGAATCTACA
>CABHPR010143838.1:30676-64372 GCA_902168415.1 Peromyscus melanophrys | reverse complement strand
TTTTTTTTTTTAAGACCATGGCTTTGTCTGCTTATGATAAGCTTCAAGATTATTGTAATGACTAAGCCCTGTCCTTCAATTAGTGCAGTCGAAGCCAGAAGATAATTCGCTTGTTCAGTGACCTTTTCCTGTGTCCATGTATGAAATATGACATGTCACGATAAAGAAATTATTGTGACATATATCTAGAACTTAATTTTTACAAGGAAAAAATTGGTATCAAAGTAGTAAATATGGCTAAAACTTTCCTTAAAATTTCAGAACTGATTTGAGATTCTAGGTGAAAGATTACATGTTCTTTTTCAGTGGTATAAATGGCTTTATTTTAACCCAATTTTAAAGATTTGTAAGCAAACAGTCAATCAAATTATAATGATGTGTCTCTGTTCACATGGCTGCATGTCAGTTGCATGTGTTTGCACATATGTATCCCATGTGTTGGTGTGGAAGGCCAGGTACTCCCTTGGCAGCATCAGCTGAAGTAGTTATCAGCAGTCTGCTGAGAAAGCAGAGTGGTTTCCCTTACCCTGTTTTGCTATTGTGCATGCTAAGCACTGCCCAAGCCTGTCTGGAGGGAAGGCAACCTGAAGGCTCCATCTGCTGCTTCCTGCCACGCTGCACTGATGCAAGATCACGCTAATCTTGCTGCTTGTCAGGACAGGTTAGTGAAAGCATGCAAGTAGGTACAACTCAGACTAGATGAGGGTTTGAGAACACCAGCAGCCTCCTCACACATGCCATGGCAAGTGTAGCAGAAGGGGCTGACTGTCAGCCCTGTTGAGAGCTACAGCAAAGGAAATGCAAAGTTAAATGGTTAAGGGTTGGGCCACAAATTAATCAAAATAGGGAAAAGTAACACAAAGGTTTACAAATGCTTTCGGGGTTATTCTGACCATCATCTATAGAGAATTGTGTTTATTCTTTCATTTTATGTATTTCACTGAAAATTTTTAGTCAGGTATTACTAAAGGTTAAATAGAATTAACTTCACTTGTCTCTGAAACTTGGCATTTTCATTTTTGATGTCCATTTATTTGCCTCTTTCTCATCTATTAACTGGCGGTCTTGGCCTTACAGGTTGAGCATCCTGTCACAGAATGCATTACCGGCCTGGACTTAGTCCAAGAAATGATCCGTGTTGCTAAGGGTTACCCTCTCAGGCACAAGCAAGCGGATATTCCCCTCAGTGGCTGGGCAATTGAATGTCGGGTTTATGCTGAGGTAAAATGTGTTCTAATGGGAGGCAGGAGGGTGGTTATGTCCAAGGGGAAGCAGCCAGTGTGGCTGAACTACAGGTGGAGTCAGGGTTTGAGAACCTGTGGTCAAAGCAGAACACTAGGTAATTTGGAACAATTAAAAACAGAATGAAGTTCAAGTTCAAGAATAATGCTCCTGTTTTTCTGGGTGGGAAAGTCGATAGCAATGTGTTGAGAGGCAGCAGCACCTCGGCTGAGTGCTGTTGATTTTGTCCTTTACGATTCCATGGAAGGGATCTGAATTGCAAAGCTTTTGGTAAAGCATGCACTCTTGATTCATAATTTTAATTACGGGTTTTGCCAAAGTCTTAGTCTGGCAGTTTATACAAATCAGATATCAGATTATTCAATACCTGAAGATGCTTTCTTCAGATGACTGAAGAATGCAACATAAATATTTGTATCTTTTAGATGCAAAAATGATCTTTTAATGTACAGCAGTGAGTTAGTGATGTCTTTAAGATGCACTATGCTTTATCCTGGTTTTACTGCTCTTGGTAACCCCGAACTCCTCAGTTCTGTTCTCCATGATGTTTATGAGTGGAACATGTATATGTGTGGAAGCCTGTGCAGCTTTTTTCTGAGTCTTTGCTTGAAGAACTCAGCTTCTCAGCTTTACCATATGTGAGCTGTTTGGAGAAGTAAGAAAAACAAATCTCTTTGGTGTGTTGCATTTGTTGTTCTGAACTTGAGTTACATTTTGATGGAGAGTCTAGGTCATTTTATTTTTTGCCTAAAGCATTCTAAGAAGTTTAAGGAAAAGTTGGAATTTTACCAACTTCAATAAAGTATGATAGAGGTCAGGCTAAACTCTGCTTGCAGTTCTGTTTGAGTTTTAAATATACTTGGAAGTTGTCTAGAGGATGAGACATTCATACTCTGGAATCTGTGGATTGGTAAATACTGTATGTTAAAAATAGACCTATAAATACTCTTCATTGTAGTTAACCTTCCTCGTGCTGGTTTATGTTTCAAAGACTGTGCTTCCTTTCCTTTGAACCTCCAGGACCCCTACAAGTCTTTCGGTTTACCGTCTGTTGGGAGACTGTCTCAGTACCAAGAGCCGATACATCTACCTGGTGTAAGTCATTAACTGTGATACCAGCTGAGGGGCTCAGACCTTGATTTATGCCACACTTTTATGTTAGAGCATGTCAACACCAAAGGGTGTAAATTGAGGGACAGGGAAATTCATGGGGAGTCAGTTTTTGTGTTAAAAAAATATTTTTTGTACTTTATGGTATTCAGAAACATCAGAATCTACTCAACAGGGTAAGTTTAAACACATCTAATCATATAAATGATAGCTTATACTGTAAAGATTATAGTATCATAAGAATGGGAAATGACTTTTTGTGTTAAAAATATAATCTCTAAAAAAAAAAAAAAGCCTAATCCAGCCCCCTGTTGTAGTCAGATGTTAAGAAATTCAAGCACCAAATCAGCTCATCAGCAGGACTTTATTAAGGAGAACAAAGTAACTCCTTCTGTGCGGCATCACCAGCTTTAAGGAAAAAGTGACCAGCATTCATTTTATCCCATAGTTGGTCTGTTTCATGTCCTTTAAGCAGTTTGGGTGCATAAAAAGAACAAGGGAGGTACCGTCTCCATCAAGGCACGGAGTGCCTGTATAGATGACGTAATGTTAGTGGTTGACGAGACTGCAGCATCTGTGAATGTGATTGTTCAGTTCCATGGGTGGTGAGAAGATGGTGAAAGATTACAGGAAGAATTCTAAATTTGAAGATGTTATTGGATATATGATTTATTTCACTTTTAAACTGTTTTTGCCCATGTGCTTTCTAAAGGGATTTGACCCCTTCTAGGCCTAGAGACTCCATGCTGTGTTCAAAGCGTGGAGGCAGAAAAAAATTGTAAAGATTGAATAGGCATTATGTGATGCTAAATAGCACATGAGAGCAAATGTCATAGGGACATATCTAAATACTTTTTTAATCAAACAAAAAAGTCTTAAATAAGAAGCGTAATGATTACTCTAGTTGTTAGAAGTTTCCACCATGTTGTAATAGCTCACAGAATGTCAAACATTTTGCCCTCTCAAGTTTTTGCAATTTGCAATTTTCAAACGTGAGACCTGTTGAAAGTACAAGTGATAATGGACAAACTCTACCCCCTACAGTCTTTGTCCCACCAAATCTTTTCTTCAATTAATGCTGCAGCAGGAGTTTTATGTAATAACATTGCAGTTGTGATCCATCCATAGAAAGAAAAAACAATTAAAATGCCTTAAATGTTCTGCTTACTGCTGTTATTTGCGTGTGTGAATGTTGCATGTCAGCTAAATGGACCAAGGAATAGATGAAGAGATTGGGGGCAGGAGAGTGCGCACTAAGCTTTGTCTATCATTATTGCTGGGAGCAATCAAATTGATGTCAGCAGGACAGTAGATGCGTTGACAGCTGTAATTATGTATCTCCATGGTGATCACTTTTGGCCTGTCATGGAAGCCCATGAGTCCCCTCCCTTAGAAGCATTTAATCAGATTGGGCTGTCACTTGTCAGGTAGACATGGCGGGCTGGGAGTTGTGCTGAGGGGGAGGTGAGTTGAGAATGAAGGGTGGGACATGCCTGATAGTTTCTAGGTCCGCTATTTGGCTGACGAAAGCAATTTTAATTGTGTAGGCGGTGTCTCAGGACTGACTTAAGAACCTCACACTTGGGGTGCATGAGTGTCTGTAGTGTGGGCCTCTTCCCTTCGCTTTACTAGGTGTCTCAGCTTCACTCAGGAAGCCAGTTTTGGCTCTTAGGTTTTTTGGTCTCAAGAAGGAGCAAATACTTCAGAGTTAACTTTTAGTTCACACCTTTCACATGCTTCTTTAAGCCTGAAACACATTGTTAGAGCAGGGCTGAGGCTTTTCCTTGTAGTCTTTGATTGTCTGCCTAGAGATACATTTGACTCTACTCTTGAAGTGAAAGTCAGTGAAAATTTATGTAGGCTTTGTTTTCATGGATGAATGGGCACCAAATTTGTTTTTAATTGGTTGTTAGAAGTAAGATATGTAGTTCCCTATTATTTGGGAAAACCTATATAAACAGTAAGTTAAAAGTCAGGTTTCTTTTTTGCTTTGTACAGTTTCCTTGGGAATGTTGATCTGCTTGCATGTGCTGATTGTATATGATACATTTTGATTTTACCCTGTGGGTTTAAAGTGACAAAATCCTGTAATTATTTTAGTAAACAACAAAGACAGTTATATCTAGTAGCCACGGATAGGTTATTTAGCTTTTAGGGTGGTATTATTTAAGATGATGAAAACTATGTTATGAACTGCAGAGGAATACAATAATATTCCTTATTGCTTGTGGTATTTTACCAGTGGGTTGGACATGAGCTGTGCAGCAGATGACAGGATGACTGAGAGTCAGAGCCTCAGACCCGCAACAGTCCTGGTGTCAAACAAGCCTTGGCAGTGTGCTGTGGGTATAAAGCTGACAAGCTGGTCAGAGCAGTTCTGGCTTGTTCGCACCCAAACTAATAAAAAACGACATCTTTTTTCTTAACCTGGTTACAGCGACCATTTAAATGCTGAGAGAAAGCACACGAAAACGTTACTGCTTTCACGGCTGCCCTGTTACTTCTTTCCCATTTTTTACAAACACCAAATTTTATAGAATTTATGCCCTGAAGTATGTTTTCAGTATATAAAGGCCACGCACGTCTTGTATGAATGTGGAGTGGCTTTCACTTTGACGTCATTTGGAATGTGGGGTAGGTACATGGGCCAAAATTGTTGCTTGTGCTGCACATACAGAAATAAGCTCCCTGGGCATGTTCCAGCTTTCTCTTTAGAAAGAGAAGAGTGGTGTGATTTTTTTCACTTATCTTCTAATGTCTTGTAATAAAGCCATCACCTACCCTCATGTGGATATTCTAGACAAGAGGTTCTATGTGCGGTCCCTTGATAATTGCCTAAATTAAAATATTAAAGGCCTACCAGCCATTGCGTTGACCTTTTCCTGCCTTGCCACAGACAGATGAGCTGCTGTTTATTGGGAAGCCTCCTTCTCACAGGTGACAGAGCTTCCTGTCTTCTCTTTCCACCCCTCACAATGTTGGGCACTACAGTCCTGCTGTTTTGGAAGCTTCGATTAAATTCTTCCATCCTAAGCCCTAGGATATGATGCCTCCCAGTCTTAAATATTTTGATTAGCATCTAAATCCTTCAGATCTAAAACTTGGTCACAATAAATCTAATAAATGCCCTGTCCTTGGCAGATGCTCATTCAGAGTTTTACATGGCTGACCTCTGCTGTGCTGCTGGCATCAAGCTGGGAGAGGAAAACAAGAGTCAGTGATGCACTAACTAACTTGTTGGCTGGTTAGCAGCAACCAGGGGCTTCAAAAGGATATTTTGAACCTGCGCTGGTCCTGCCCAAGATGAAAAGTGCAGAATCCAAACTCTAATTGGAGCTTGCATCCTCACAGAGCAGAGCCTTGTGGAAAGCTGTGTAAACACAAGGCCTCTGGGGACCAAAAGTATCAGAAAATAGCATTCACAGTTGAGGAGATGAGGCAAAAGAGGAAAAGTGTTGCAGACTTGAAAGCCTGACCAGTTCCTATGGCTCAGAGGGCCTGTGAGAAGGAGGAAGTACAGCTATGGCCTCCTCAGTGCTCTCTGAGGGAGGGGGCTTTAGTGGGGCATCATCCCAACATGCTGCAGCCAGCAGCAGGTGCACCCTAGCATAGGGATGTGTGAAGCCTCCCTCCTTCCAGTTTCTTTTTTTAAGTGAAAGAACAAAAGTTGTATGCCATAGTGCATATTAAGAGATAAATATCATTATGTGTCTGGGTTGTTCTCAGTTTTCCAGAGGCAGGGATGTTGAGACTGAAACTTTATTATCCATTTTCTCCATGGAAAAATAGCTTGTGGTTAAATGAAACAAATCTACCCAATATGAAGTTATGTACTTTTTCTTTTCTTTCTCAGGTCCGAGTTGACAGTGGCATCCAACCAGGAAGTGATATCAGCATCTATTATGACCCTATGATATCAAAAGTTAGTTTCATTTCTTTACTTTCTTTGAAACAGTACACGTATTTAATTAAGGAATCAGAAGTTGAGCCTTTTTCTTAACAATGTGCTGTAATTAAACAAACCAGAAAACAACATCTGAAAGTGAGAACAGTTATCTCATGGCTTTGTGGGCTCCCCCAGCCATAGGTGAGCCACATAATCACCAGCACTGCTCCGGTGCATGAGCACAGCACCCATTTTAACCAATGGCAGCTCAGCCTGTTGCAATGAAAATGTGGAATTAGGTTGGTTTTACCCTTCCAAAAGAGGGTGATGTAAGTGGCAGGTTCTGTGGAGAACCGGGCCTATAGGCTGTATTAGTTAAGAGTGCCCTTGACCTTGGAAGGCTCTCTAAATGACAGCTTGAGTGGATTTGACTTTGGTTGTTTACACTATGGCTGGAACCCAGAGCCTGGTGCGTCCCAGTCAGGTTCCCCACCACCAAGTCACCACCTGACCCAGTTGACTTTTATAGAAAAGTGTACAGTAAGATTTGGCCTATATGTCTTTTTAAACTTTAACTTAGCAGAATAAAGTAAAAAATCATGAACTTCTAAAATCTTAAGACTTCATAAATTGTAAAATGCTGCAATATATAAACTTTGGATTTTATTTGAAAACCCCTTGTCTCTGAAACAATACCTTTATCTCAAGGACTGATTATCTTCAGGTTTTCTTTTAGTTTTGTGCTGGGGATCAAACAGGGATCATGCAAGTTTGTCCAGCACTCTGCCATGAACCACACCCCTGGTCCCCAAAGTGCTTTCTTATGTAGTTGTAGCTGAAGAAACAAGCCATTTTTTATCTTCACAATTTTTTCACTTATTTTTACCATTAATATTCTTAAAAGAAATCTTAGACGCTTTAATTATTAGAGAAACACACTTTGAAAGTAAAAATACACAAAATATTACAAACTGATTTTCAAACTTGCTGTTTCTTTTTTAGATGAATGTTCTTCCATTCAGAAAAATGCCCTACAAATTTTCTAGATGAATTATATGTGTAAAATTTATTTATTATTTTTTTTTCTGAGACAGTGTCTCACTATGTAGCTGGATGACCTGGAACGTGCTTTGTAAACCAGACTGGCCTCAAACTCACAGAGATCTATCTGCTTCTGCCTCCCAAGTGCTGGCCTTAAAGGTATATGCCACCATGTGGCAAACTGGGTTTATATTAAAGAGCGTATAAAATTTACTAAAATAATTACAGCCTATAATTTGTTGATATGCATTAAAAAAGACTTAATATATGTTGTCAAGGTCTTATTTTTTTTAAATTTTAGAGATCCCATATAAGAAGACATAGATTCATGCAGAAAAATGGCCTTCCTTGTTTCAACCAGCACCTTCAGCTTTTGTGTTAGGCTATGGGAGACAGTTATTTTAAGGACAGTCTAGCCTTTTCTTTCATTTTCATACTGGCTCTTTTGAAAGTTACAAAAGTTTTAGTTGTTTAGGAAATCAAACTTGGAAGCCTAGAAAACCAGGGATATTAGAGACTTCATCCCTAGCCCCACACTGTGCCATGTGCTGCTGGGCTGGGTCAGTTCTTCAGGCTCTGCTTCCTCCTCTCCTCCATCTTTCGTCTGTGCTTGTTTCCAGTTTTCAAATCTTTCTTTACTATGACAATGACAAGTCATGGAAACATCTGAGATGGGTTGGTTCTCATTTGTTTATTCAAAGAAATCTTAATTGACATTTTGTATTAAAAAATTGGACTGCTGTGAAATTGAAACGACACATTGGTGAATGTGTTAGGAAACATTAAACCTTTACTAGGCCTAGTCACTGTGTGGCTGGCTCGTTATACAGTTTTGTTTGCTTGCTTGTAGCTAATCACATATGGGTCTGATAGAGCAGAAGCACTGAAGAGGATGGAAGATGCACTGGATAATTACGTGATCCGAGGTAAAACATACACATTTGCTGTTCTGTTACTGTGTGTGGCCCGGTCTAGTGAACAGCGTGAGGCTTTGTACGTAGGGAATTCCACAAAGTGATTGATCACTGTGGTTAAATGAAGATGAGAGAGTGTGGACAAGTTGAACACTGACACCAGCACAGGCGTTTTGACTCTCCGCCGCCCAGGTCATTTAATTGGACAACTGGACATGGGACATAGCTCATTCCTCTGAAGGACTCATGGTATCTCTTACTTGTATATTGTATGTAGTGCGAGAGACTGTGAGGAACCGTTGTCCCGCATAGTTGGAGAGCGAGTTTGCTGTGTCACTGTCTGTGAGTTTTTGGATCGGAAGTAGGAAGCTTACAGACATGTGCAAATGGACACAGGGCCTTCCTTACATTTGATTAATTCGGGGTCTGGGAGAACAGCTCTTGGCTTCTGCATGGAGAAGAGGTAGGTAGTTTGCTGGAAAGTGCAGTTTTCTTCCCTGGGTCTCTGTCCTTGGTTCTGAGTGGGGTGCTGCCTGAAACAGAAGCTGCTCTTGTACTTGAGTCTGTAAAGTGGTTATTCTTACCCACTTTGAGGAGAAAATTATATACTAAATATAAGTACCAACTTTGTGTTAGTAATGAAAAGAGCTTTGCTATCAGATTCAAGTGTACATTATAATTTTGAATGGCCAGTGAGGGTCTAAGAACATCCTCTAGGCAAGCCTGGGTGCTGGATCATTTTTGGCCTCTGCTCTTCCAGGGGACCCGAGTTTGGTCCAGCATCTACATCAGGTGGCTCACAACTACTCATAACTCAAGCTCCAGGGGGTCTGATGTCCTCTTCTGGCCTCTGTAGGTACACACATATATGTATACATACAAACATCTGAATAAAGATACAAGATCAGCAGGAGGTGGAGTGGGTATGGTGGAAATGAGTAGGGGATTGGAAACAAGTAAATGAGATAAAGGTAGAGACTCTGTGACTATGAATGTGACTATTTTTGAAACTGGACTAATTAGTGTTTCGTAAGTAAGACTCAAAATGGAATACTAATAACTAATGGGACACATTTCAGATGAGTCATACAGTCCTGCAGAAGGGTGAGAGTGTGGGGAGAACTAACCCAAGTAAGTGGTGTATCTACTGTACACAGCCCTAGGCTAAAGAGAAAATACGTCTCAGTAAATATTAAACTCTAATTAGTATGCTTATTTTTCATAGTTGATGCTTTAGCAGGTCTGAAACAAATTTATGTACATTCTGGAATTGAGGAAATAAATACATGTATTGTGGATAGTAAGAACCAAGTTTTTCCTTGTCAGAAAGGCAGTAACAGATGTGGGAATGACTACCTGGGGTGGAAAGAACCCTGTGTGTGGTATGAAGTTGAGTCTGAAGGTATCCGTGAGAACTCTTGGGCTTTCATATAAACTGAGGACTATGTAAAGGTGTGTGCATGTACCCATGTATACACACACCATATGTACATTCTCTAGCTGAAGCGTCTGATTTTGGGCACTGTTGGCACTTTGGGGACAGCAACTGTTGTAGGATGACAGTCCTGTATAGAGTGTGCTTGTTCATGTGCTTGGCTTCTGTCCACTCAGTTTACTAAATTTGTCGAGGCTTGGCTTCAGGAAGAGCATAAGATGAGCCTGAACTGCCCATGTCAGTGGGGAAAGCTGTGCTGGAAGAGTGCAGTCAGGACAGGTGAAATGCACACCTGTCATCCCAGCACTCACCTGGACTCCACTTACTTGGTAGGCTGAGGCAGGATGATTGGTGTGTGATAGTTCCAGGCCAGTTTTGGCTACAGTATGATACCCTGTATAAACTGTAAAACAAACCAACCAAGGAAAACCTCAAAAGCCGATCTATTAGGAAGACACAGGAGCTGCTTGAAGAGGCTTCCACTGGTCAAACTCAAGAGTCTGCCACACAGGAAGTAGTGCCAGCAGTAACTTACATCCTGTAGCTGAAGTGAGAGTCAGGAGCTGGAAATATTTGGGTTGGATAAATGAAGGAGATGGCATGGCTCCTTTACATAGATTTTTTAAACCAATAGATGTAGAAAAAGCACTATATTGAGAATATAAAATATAAGAAAATCAGTAGATGCTGAAGTTAATGGGGAAAATAGAGAAACAACTCTTTTCATAATTTCTTGGCACTCTTCCATAATACACTTAATAAGCAACATGGGAACTGCTTCATGCTTGCAACCTTACCCAGCAGCTAGGGCTCACTCCTGTCCTGCTCCTCTTGTTATGATCATTTGTGACACACATGCACACCCACACACCCACACACCCATGCATGCAGGCACACAACTGAAAATGGGTAGACTGAATATAATCATGAGGAAACACCAGACATACCAACCTGAAAGACAATCAACAAAATAAATGGCTTCTCATCTTCAAAGGTGTCAAGGTCAATAAACACAAAGAGAAGGCAGCAGCTTATCTAGATCAAAGCAAACCAGAGGCACAGACCAGCCAGTGCAGGGGGTTTTGCACTAGATCCTGGACCAGGAAAAAGGCTTTCCTTTGTAGTAGAAGTCGTAAGTAGGACAACTGGGGAAGTTTGAGTAGTGTCTGTAGATTAGATAGACACTTGTTTGCAGAAGAGACTTCTCTTCTTAGGAAATGTACAGGATGATATTTAGGGGCTGTCTTGTCTTCAACTAACTTCAAGTGTTTACATTAGAAAATGGTGTGTGTGGTCTGTGGTCTGTGCGCACAGAGACTACCACAGACTCAGAGCCTGGGTCAAGGGTGAACAATAATTATCTGTATTAGTTTGTCAACTTTTGAAGATTCTGAAATTATTATAGAATAAGTTGTTTTTGTTGTTGTTGTTGTTCTTTAAAATAAAAGGCTCCCTCCCTGCTCCCTACTATTACCTTTGATATTTACTTATTTACCTGGTGAATTCTAAAGGATGGGTGTGTTTTAAAACTGTTTTGTAAAGGGCAGGAAAGGAAGAAGAATTTACTGTATTGTTAAGTAAGTGCTTCATTGGTCAAATGTGGATCCCCCACCCCCGCCCCACCAAATTACTTCAACATTTGTGAAAGTAGAGAAATTTTAGAGCATAGTATACCTAGATTAAACTTAAATTCCAAGTCCCCAGGAAAGAAGCAGTGGCCTTGGCCTCTGTTTGATCCTGATGGAGTGCACAGCTAGTGTCTGGCCTGCTGTTTTGGAACCAGCAGGCAGTCAGAAGGCTGCTCCAGAGGCCTCCCTCTGTGGCCTGGTCATGATTTCCCATGCAGATGGGATCTGGTGAACTCTGGCACAGGTCACCCCAATTCCCAATCTGAAACTCTCACTCATAATTTTTATGATTATGTGATTAATAATATTAGTGAGGCTATAAACTAACTCTGAAAGAATACTCTTCTGTCTGCCTACTGTTTATACAGGGACTTACTCAAATGGCACTGTCTTTCCTGGGACATGGAAAGACAGCAAACTACATGCACAGTGCTTCCTCTCACATGGATCGTTCCTTCCATCTGCTGTTTCGAGCTTTTTATGTATGGAACGGTTTCCTGATTATTCCTGTTTGGGCTTTAGAATTCGTTCCTGGGCACTAGTTCTTGGAGCAGCTAGTTGTGCTGTCAGCTACACATGGAAAAGAAAGTGTTACTTTACTGTGTGCCTTAGAGAACCAAACAGCTGGTGACTTGATTTCACATAGCAGTATGTGGTATGCTACTCAGAGAACTTAAAGAACAAATGCATTTGTTTTAATTTTATTCTTGAAACATTACTTAGTGAAATCTAAGTCTTTTTCATGTTGTATTTATTATACAAGTAGAAAGATTTTTAAAACAATTCTTCAATAGAATGGAAGCAGCCTAGATGCCCATCAATAGATGAATGTGTATTGAAAGTGTGGTATATAGACACAATAGAATTTTACTCTGCTGTAAAGAAAAATGAAATTATGAAAATTTCAGGAAAATGGATGGGGTCGGAAAGAATTATATTAAGCAAGGTGACCCAGACTCAGAAAGACACCAACCTTGTCTTCTCATTGATATGATCACGACCACCCTAGTTTGTAGTGTGTGTGTGTGTGTGTGTGTGTGTGTGTGTGTGTGTGTGTGTGTGTTTATAAACAGGTGTAAATGTGGGTGAAGTCAGAAAGGAGACCAAGAGAGTGTAAAAAGAAGTTCTGAGGGGATGGGGGGAGAGTACAAAGGACACACATGACAGGAAAGCCACAGGAGCCTGAGGACAGAGGGAGGGGATGAAAGGAGAGTCAGCTGTAAGAAGAGCAGGTGCCCATGTGTGTGTTTGGCTCTGCTGTTTAATATCCTAAGTTTAAGTAATATTTGTTCACAATCCTTTTGGGTTACCTTTTCTAAAACCAACACCTCATTTTCAACTATGAATATGGAATGAAATGCCAATGCAGCATTTACCCTGTTACTTGCATTTATTTCAATATTTTGGGTATCAGAAAGTAACTTTATCATGTCCAAATTATAAACTGCATCTTTAAGCTGTGTTATATTTGCTGAAGGCAGATTGTGCTGTTTGGGTATTGGCAGTATGGAGGGATGAGAAACCTCTACCAGGACTAGGCTGTAAAGGGAAACTCAGTAAAGCTAACTGTGAAATATTACATATGTAGGCAAATATTAATTTTATTTTACTAACTGGAGCAATAATCATAGGAGTTAGACTGTCACTAACTTATCTACTATTTCAGTAGCAGGTTGGGGAGGGTGTCGTGTGAAAGAATTAACTGAGTTATTAATTTTCATGTAAGAACAATCATTTTTCTCTCTTTGAATTAAATTACTGCTGCACCTTATTCTTCTGACGTTGGTCCCTCCCATAGGGTGTTATTTCTTGCACACTTTGGTTATTGTAGTAACCGTGGTAGTGTGTGGGGTTGATTTCATCCTGCCTGAGTCTGCTGCTTCTCCTGCTGTTTTGCTTCCTTCCTGTTGGTGGCCCTGGCCAGGTCTTGAGATCCCCTTACCTGTCATGGACTGGAGCGGGAATCCCTCAGACAGCACCAGCCTGTCTCTCACAGGCATCATCTGCCTTACTCAGAGTGAAGCAAGTGTCTTCCCTTGTCCTTTCCACGTCAGCCGAGGCACCCTCTGTTACCCTGTAGACCCAGAGGTTAGGACGTTCTGACTCACATCCTTCCCTTGACATCAGCCTAGCCACTCAGTGTGTGGCTAAATCCATCACTCTCTCTCAGGTCCCACTCATTTTCTCCACAGACACTGTCAGCCCTTTGCTGTGGAGCACAGCCTGGGCGGTTTCCATTGTGTGGTTGTGAACGATGTTTCCCACCTTCACTCTTCTCCCTGTGCAGTCTCCTTGTGATGTGTAAACCCACCAGCTTCACTCTGCTTCTCCCCACTATTCTCTCATGTTTCTGAAGGCACAGTGACTTTTTTCTGGGGCCTGTTGGACCTTGACTGCTGCATTGGACTTTGAGCTGCATTTGACTGTGTCTCCTCCTCTTTGGCTGGATTGCCCTCCTTTCAGTCTTCTCCACACAAATGCCCACTGGCAACCATTTGCTTTGTGCAACAGTGAAAATCTTTGATTTTTAAAAAGTATCTATTTTATTCTCTATATATGAGTGTTTTGCTTGTATGTATGTATGTGCACCATGTATATGTCTTGTGCTCATGGAGTCAGAAGAAGGCACCACTCTGCCTGGAACTGGAGTTTTGGGTGGTTGTGAGCCACCATATGGGTGCTGGGAATTGAACCTGCACCTTCTGCAAGAGCAACAAGTGTTCTTAACTATTAAGCCATCTCTCCAGCCATGTGAAAAATTCTCAAAACAGGTAAAATTCCTTCTAATATCCAGACCTCAAGTTTCCATCCCCACATCTTGCTTCACCTTTCTCTTAGGAACCTTGTTGTGGTCATTTCCTATGCACAGTACCTCTCTCTGGCAGATGAGAGCCTTTCTTCAAAAGTGCTTTGATTTTGTCCATTTGTAATACACGATCCAGTTGCTGATCCTCCCTTCATATCAGCACCCTTTTCAAGAAGATAGTAAAGTTCTTGCCCTTTGTCTGTCTCTCTAAGCATCTTCTCAAATGCTGCCTACTTGTAGATAAATGTCCCCTTGTTTTCACTGGTTATTCATTACGTCATCAGACACATCACAGACCTTCTGTTACCTCTGTAATAAAAGTGTTTGTTTGTTTAATAAAAGTCCTTATATATGTCTAATATGTCTGTGCTTTAGGCATGTAGTTGATTTTCGGTTATCTTTGCCTGTTAATATAAAGCCCTTGGAAGCAGTAATTTTTGGCTATGAGCTAAATTGTTGCTTGCAAAGCAAGGTTGGGGTAGGGGTACATTTCTCACAGACATGTAATGCAAAGGTTATTTATTTTGCAACCCTCTAAATAGGATAACTCCGTCTGTGGAGTTTTGTGTAAAGGACTAGCATTCCTAGTGGAACTCTGGAACTTGATATAAGTGTCTGAGGCAGGTGGGATGATTTAAGAATCTGATTTTATGCAGTTGAGATACACAGTGTTTTGTGAACTGGAAACAGATGGTAACATGTTTATATAGGTTGATAATGTGGTCTAGAATAAGGAGATGCATAGAAAAAATGCCCAGGAGGATATAGTAAGTTGTTAATATTAATTAGCCTAGGGATGGATGGTTATTTCAGAAAGATAAACCTGTGTCCTCACATGTGAACTTCGTGTTCATGGTAACCTGCTGTAACCAAGGTGTCTCGATACAGTGGTATGGATACTATGGAAATATACTTGGTTTTTATGTAATGAGTTTGTTGGTCCTTCCAGATAGTGAGATTGTTTAAGGGGATAAACATGCACACACAGACAGATAAACAGACTAGGGCTTGATCTACTTCATTTACATTGCCAAAGTGAAATTCCTGCCACATCAGGAAGCCCCTAAGAGGAGGAAACGAAAGAAAGGTGTTGAACACATCACTTCAGCTTGCATTCCCTTGCTTAGGAATTTGTTGTCAGGCTTAGCTGCAAGAAGGGTGGACAGTGGAGTCTGAGTGGGTAGGTTTAGCTTTGTTTTTGTTTTAATATTTTTATTAGCTAAGGAGACCAGTATATTCAGTTATTCTTAGACAAAGGGAGAGAGACAGAGAGGCAGAGTTTGTGTTTGTGTGTGCGTCACAGGTCAGTGTTGGTATCTTTCTTAGTAGCTCTCCAGGGTCTCTCACTAACCTAGAGCTCACTGGTTTGCCTAACTGCCTGGACAGCAAGCTCCAGGAAGTGATCCTCCTGTCTCTGCCCAACACTGGCATACAGGTGTACACAGCTATCCTCTGCATTTTTCACATGGGAGTGAAACTGAGGTCCTTACATTTGTACGGCAAGCATTTTATCAATTCCCTCAGCCCTCCCAAAGTTAGATTGTTACCTGACTCATTGTTCTCCAATTCAGCTTCAACTTTTGTTTTTAGGTGTTATGCACAACATCCCCTTGCTTCGCGAGGTGATAATCAATGCACGCTTCGTGAAAGGGGACATCAGCACCAAATTTCTCTCTGATGTGTATCCCGATGGCTTCAAAGGTATGTGCATATGTATGGGCTGAACCGCTTAGTTCTCAGAGGTTCGTTATGTCAGGTTACTTTTGTTCTTAGTTGCAACACATAGCTTTTCCTTTATGACTGAAGGTTCCTTGGCTTCTGTTCCACTTAATGTATTAGCTTTTTGGAATATTCTTGACCCTCCCCTTCCCTCCACTCCCCTCCCCTATTCTCTCTGCCTGCCAGCCCTGCCTATCCCTCTACTGCCTAGCTATTGGCTGTTCAGCTTTTTCTTAGACCAATCAGGTGCCTTAGGCAGGCAAAGCAACACATCTATACATGGATAAACAAATGCAGCATAAACAAATGTAACACACCTTTACACAGTTGAAAGTAATATTCGACAACATAAACGAATGTAACATGTCTTTATGTAGTTAAAGTAATATTCCACAACACTCCCATGTTATGCCCTGAGGTGATTTCATGCCAGATTTTCCTTCTCTGAGTGGCCACCATCTCCTGTCCTTCAGACAGTGGTTTTACCTTCCCCAGTCCCCCGAGCAAATCTTAGCTATGTTAAGCCATCATCTTTGACTGTTTGATGTGTGTGTGCCTGAGAGGCATCAGGAAGTGGCAAATGAAGCAAGTCCAGGACCTTCTCAATATGTTTGGGGCCGGGTCGCTATGCCCTGTGGGGTTAACCCATCTGTTTCCCATCTGGCCTGATCTCCTCGGCACTGTTCATAGACAAGTGCCTGTCTCTATGACTGCATTAAGATTTTCTATTATATATGTTTATTTTCTCAAATCTATTTGTAACTGAGGGCACTTTTACAAAAGGTTCTTAGATTTGAACTTTGAAATGATTGAATCTAAAATTTAAAAATAGGATACACAAGAATTGTTGACTTTTTAAATTTGAATATTAAAAAGCAAATTTTCTTTGATTTGAAACTAAAGGAAAAAATGAAGGAGCTATTTTAAGAACTATAATTTCAATTGACCAGATATGAGCATTTTGTATTTATTTCTCTAGTACCTTTTCACATTTTAACTTCAAGCCCCTTTAAAGACAATATCAGAATTATCTATTTTCCTTTGGGAAGTTACTGATTTTTTTGTATGAATTTGATTGAATATATGAAGTATGCATATGTGTTATCATATTCTCTCTTTTGTGTGCTGCTGAGGGTAGATTTCAGAGCCTGCTACTGGGGTGCCCCATGAAGTCTGAGGACCATTAGTTCTCTTTTGCTCCAAAGAGCTTAATGTATCTACTGATCTTTGTATGTTACTGAGGAATTGGAACATACTCACTGGTTCATTTGTAAGTAACTGTAGTAAATCCATTTGGTGATGACATGGGAGCAATGATATCATCATGTATTCTGTGTCCTGGGGTCTGGAACCATTAGTAGACTCCAGGAAGAAATGCAGAAATACTTCACCTTGAAAATGAAGGTCAATACAAAGAAAACAGGAAAATTGCTCTAGTCTTGCTGGCCTGTGCAGGACTCCTAGGGTCCCAAGTCATCCCTGAGCCACACTTGAAGAATTCTTCTTCTAGGTGTTTGTTTTGGGATGTCTGGGTCTCTTTTCTGTGATCCACCTCATATAGAATGTATGTATAGCTGTGGATTATGTGGGCCTTTTCTTCCCTGCTCCAGTGTCAGGAGAAGATCAGGAACGTGACATGGCCCACAAGGTTGTGGTTTATGAGGTCAATGAGTGGTGTCTCTGGAATCCTAGAATCAGGTGTGAGCTCCCATGTTGTGTTACAGTTCATTCAGTGTCTGGGATTTGTCCCAAAAGGGGATGTATCACTTGGGTTTTCCATACCCTTCTATTTTGTGAATTACCTTTTTGTAGAGAATGTGCTACAGATCTTGAAAAGTATTTATATTTAAATTCTTAGTATTTTTAGTTTATTCTGAGTGAGTTTTAGAAATAATGTTCAAACTACTTCATTTCTTTCAAATAGATTTGTGTGCCTACTGGATATTCTTTGCTCAGAACTCCAGTTGTAGCTACTGTGCCATGTGATTGTCTGCTGTCACATGACTAGCAGCGGACTGTGGTTGCTTCAGCTCTCAAGTGGTGTGCTAACTGCAGACCCTGCAGTGTCTGACCCCCGCTTTGATACCCATTGATTCCTGGACAATTCTACCAGTGTAGCAGTTACCTGCTGCAAGACAGTCAGGCATGTGAGGCCTGCCAGGGGCTAGACCACTGCCCCTGGGACCAACTGAATTTTGGCGTGGAGAGAAATTGTGAGGGCGAGAAATTTGTTGATTTATTGATTGACTAATCAGTTGGTCGATCTGCCTTCAAGTTTTGGCTACATACATAAAGGCAGGAGAAGCATGCCTTTATTTTCTTTGAATCCTTCATGCTAGAAAAACACGGCCTTGTCCATGACCCTGACTAGCATCAATCTGCTTCTGCAGAGGCTGGAACTTTGTGGCCTTTTATCCTCACTTTCCTTAGAAATAAACTTATGGATGGGAGTGAGGACAAGAAGCAAGTGTGAGGAGCTGGTGTGGTTCCTAGAGAGCTCTTTGTGTCTGGCTTTCCTATTTATTGTTTTGTTCTGTATACCTATTTAAATCTCTTTCCTGGGGCTGGAGAGATGTTCAGCGGTTAAGAGTACTTGCTCTTCTTCCGGAGGACCCAAGTTCAGTTCTTACCACCCATTTCAGTGGCTTATAACTGTTTATACCTCCAGCTTCAGGGAACCCAAAGCCTCTGGCCTCCATGGGCACCTGCACATGGGCACATACCCACATACAGACACACTCCTACACATAATTTAAAATAATAACAATAAGAGTTTTGATCTGTTGGATGGACTTGGGTGCTGGGAAATAAACTCCCAAGAGCCATGTGTGCTCTTTACCACTGAGCCAGCTCAGATGCCTTGGCTTTATTATTTTAATAGTGTTTTTATCTAAACAGGTAAGTTTCTTTCTCTAAAAGATTCAATAAATGTAACACTTTCATGTACTTCAGAGTTCAGATAAACAGGGCTGGTGGTAAGGTACAGGGGAGGGATCAACCATGTATCAATCAACCTTTCTGCTAGTTGCTCCGGAGAGATTTTGGGCACCTTCAGTACATATGCCCATAACGCTTTATTGTTCACATTGCGGAGTAGCCAGACTATGAATTTTGGAATTGTCTACTCATAATTTTTAGAATAAAAGGTGTTGGTACACAGTCAGAGCTTTAGAAAAGTCAGTAATTTCTTGTTCTCCAGTATAAATGAATAAGTTTGAAATATAGTTGCTTAGACAAGAAGCTTCCACTGAAAATTAAATCATGGTTTGTGTAAAAAAAGTGTTAAATGATAACTAGAAATTTGCTTTCAATAATGTCATTATTCTGGTATTTGTAAATCTATGACCAGAGAATTCTAGTTGGAAAATTAATAAACTTTGAAAACAAAACAGTCTCCTTCCCTATGTTCGGCAGTGAGCTTTGTGTGAGCAAAGCTCAGGGTTTTTTCCTATGGAGCTTTCTCACACCTTTCACCTGCTTCTTGTATAATGCTGAGTCCATAGTAGATGTCTGGTGAAGTTCTTGTCTGACTGACTAATGACTGCAAGAGGAAGTGCAGATGCTGACATTGCAGATGTGACTGACGGATTGATTTCCTGCAGGACACACGTTAACACGGAGTGAGAGAAGCCAGTTACTGGCCATAGCATCAGCGTTGTTTGTGGCATCCCAGCTACGAGCACAGCACTTTCAGGAGCACTCAAGGTATGAAGTGAATGGGCAGAAAAATACTCTCGATTGTCTTTTCTGCATGGAAGCATGCCAACAAAAGCACAACAAAAGGTCCTGGCTCTTGATCTTCTCAGGGTCTTCGGGGAAGCACAGTAAACTCACAGTAAACACAGTGTGGTGCTGTAAATACATTAGTCTCCTCTCCTCTCCCCTTCTCCCCTCCCCCTTCTCCTCCCCTCTCCCCTTCTCCTCCCCTCCCCTCCCCTCTCCTCTCCTCTCCTTTCTCCTCTCCTCTCCTCTCCTCTTCTTTCTCCTCTCCTCTTCTTTCTCCTCTCCTCTCCTCTCCTTTCCTTTTTCCTCTCCTCTCCCCTTTCCTCTCCTTTCCTCTCCTTTCCTTTCCTCTCCTTTTCTCTCTTTTCCTTTCCTTTCCTCTCCTTCCTTCCTTCCTTCCTTCCTTCCTTCCTTCCTTCCTTCCTTCCTTCCTTCCTTCCTTCCTTCCTTCCTTTTTTTTTAACTTGGAAAAGAGTATCTTAGCTGTCTAATTTAGACATCAATAGAGGTAAGAAGCCACTCTGATATTTGCTGGGAATTTTGTTCAGCTTAGTTTGCATTGATTATTTCTATTTTATTAATTTGCTGGTCTTGAAAAATGTTCACTATACAGCATTAGGAACCAATGTCAGTGGTTAAAACACACATGTCAGGAACCGGAAGCTGAAGGGTGGGGTTAACACCATGAGATGGTTCTCTGTAACCCAACGATAACTTTCAACTTTCTGGTGACCCAGGTGAAAGGGGAAACGCACCTTCAGCTAGCATAAGTACAAAAATCTCATGGGCAACGCTGTTTTCCAGCGATGGGGTCTGGGATCATAAAGCTGTGCTTGCTAGAGTAACCCTCACAAGGAAAGCTGTGGTGTTGCCAAAACTGCATTATTATACTTCCTTTTTGCTTTTCTGCAAGAGGAACAATGAGAGAGTGGGGTGGTGATAGAAGGTGACCAAACAGCTCTGTTCAGCACCAATCAGGGTGCCTCTGAGAAAGTAGACAAGTATCAAAGTTGTGTGCAGTTGCATCTTAGTACTTAATGGAGTTCATTTAGGCTACTTCTTCAGAGAAAGTGCTAGAAGCTCAGTGTACAATCTTTTTAGAAGTAATGATTCAGTAGCTATTTGGAGAGGGGGTGTGGCAATGGTTCAGTAAACTACCGATGATTGGCAGGAGAGGGAGAGTGGTCAGCAGAGCCATGAATATGATGACTACTCTCCTTGATTGCCCTGCAGTCTAGTATGGAAGTTAGGAGCCACATGTGCTCTTAAGATTAAACTTAAAACCTAATTTCTCCATCACACTGGCCATATTTCACGTGCTCAGCAGCCTCGTGTGTTGCAAGGCTATGTGCTTTGTGAACACAATGGCCCTTTTCATCTGGGCAGCCCTGCTCTGCTGGGTTCTGTGGGCCTGTGCTGCTCCAGCAGGGGGTGTGCTCAGGAGAGAATCTTAACCTCATGTTGTTTGTGGTTACTTTTTAAATGACTGTGATATTTCTGCCCTCATTGTCCTATTATTTGGATTGCTGTTACCTCAGAAGTCCTAAGTAGTTAAATGTGAAATGATGTGGCTTTTAGGAGTTGTGTTGGCTTTTATTTAAAGGAAATAAATATGCTCATTTATTCTGTATCAGACTCTGAAGAGGACTAAAGTATGAAAAGTGAAAATTGGGTTAATCCTAGATTTTGTTAGCAGTCACATAAACATTGCAGTGGTTTTTTTTGGGGGGGGGGTGCATTTTGCATAGTTGGAGTCATAGAGTCATCCTAGTAACACAGTTGACAGGCAGCTCCTTGTGCTTTGTTTTTTTTTGCAGTTCAAGCTTTAAGTCCAGGGCCAGAGCTATATTTTCAGCTCTTAATCTTTCTTGATTAAAAAACTACAATATTATATTGTGATTATTTACTAACGATTCTTTGGAAAAGTTAAGTTTTAGAGGTATTTAAACATCTGCAATTTATGATAGTAGACAGAGCCCCATCTAATCATTATTCAGCTTCCACAGTCATAAAAAAGTACACCCCCTCATTTCCTCTCTATGCATTACCCACCTGCCCCAGTTGTTAAACGTTTTAAGGGAAATTTCCAGGCACAAATAGACAAGTTTTACTTGTGTACTTCAATGAAATGCTGCTCCTGTGTGGCTTATGCCCCCAGAGACATATGTGCCAAGTGTCAGTCAGTCGGTTGCCTCACCTCAATTTGGTGCTGCCTTCAGTGACTGTCTTCCTTTGTGTTTGACTTCTGCAGAATTTCTACCCCAAATTGTAAATTTCATCATTGCTACTTTTATAACTTTACATGTCATATTGTTGAACTCATTGTCTTTTTATAACTGGGAAGAATCACATAAGTGAAATACATAGATTAGAGTTGTTATGCAGATAATCGTGCATATGTATATTTCCCATGGGACAAGTAATTGTTCCTTTTTAGTGAGTTGATTTTCTGTGGAACTTACCACTTACTTAGGCCAAAATGCTCTTAAACTATCACCACCATTAACAACAACAGAGGCTTTCTACAGTTACAAGTTTACTATAGAGGGGCCTGATGCTTCCTCCAAGCTTAGGTCTGCTATTTGAACCTTCACAGCCTGGCTTCTGAGGCTGTTTTTATGATTGGCTTGGGAATGGAGTGGCATGTCACCCTCCAGGTGTGGCTCCACCATGCAGTGTTTTCGCTTCCAAACCAGTAGCTCACAGCCCTTCCTCTGGCTTGCTTGTTTTGGCTGCTGATCTTATTTTCCCAATTTCTCTGTGGTTTTTACTCTTTCATCATTTATGACTTGGAAAAAGACATTACTGTGTACCAAAGTATTTAGATAGTAAAGTGATAGAGGACATTTCTGGGGAAAAAAAGGCAAGTTAATGTCAGAGACAATAGTATGCTTCTTGGGACGCCTGTAAGTGTGCAGAACACAACTCTTACACACATACTGATTTACTGTGTAGTTATGCTCCTTTGTAATTCTTAATACTCCGGGACTTGAGGGTGTCAGTCACTCAGAGCTGAGGCCCGGAGCACTGTCCCTAGATCCAAAATAAAGTTAAAAATAAAAATACTTAATTAGCAGAGGTGAATATTAAAATTCTGTTGAAGGAATGCTTTCTCTTATGTGGATCTGACATGATTTTACTGGCATGGTGGTTTGGTATAGTAATTTGTTGTATGAACTAATAATTGTTAGAAGGAAAAATAACAATGACAATCCCTTAATCCCTTTTGGTAATGTTTATATATGCTCAAAATACCTGCTCTCCTCAGCTCGAAATCCAGCTTGTGGAGCAGTCAGTGGAACTTACCTTACCCTGGGCAGGCCCAGCTTTGCCCCTCAGGCTTCTCAGATGCTGGTGAGGAGGCCCACCTGCCTTCAGAGAACTGTCCTACTTCCTCCCCTCTGGCGGCAGCATTTCTCTGATTCATCTTTCATAAGGTTTGTAGCTCTGAAGCTGTCACCTGGGTTTTCTGCTAAGCCATGTGACTTACAGCGGGTTAGTGGCTTGGTGGCCAACTCTCTCTTCCCTGAGCAGAAAGCATGCTTGGTGTTCTTAAGAGTGAGGAAGAGGCAGGCGAAGAGAGAGCCCTATTCCCCTTTAGAGGTAGTCCTCAGGCCTAAGCCATGCTGTAAGGGGCAAGGGCAGTGTTATCTGTTTTCACACATTGCATTTATCTCAAGGTCTTTGAGAGTAAATGCTGAGTCTAGGCTTATAAAAGTACTATTATTGCAGATACATAGAAATTAACTAAATTTCATTGGCCTTATTTTGTTCGCTTTCTTTTCTTCCTTTGCCCTTTTGCTGGCTAGTAGTTCCTCAACTTGACATAGGCTAGAATCACTTGGGAAGAGGGAACCTTAATTGAGGAAATGTCTCTGTCAGATTGACCTGTGGGCAAGCCTATGGGACATTTGCTTGATGAATGATTGATGTGGCCCACCCCGCCCACTGGGCCTGTGATATTAGATGGTATAAGAAAACAGGTTCAGCAGGCCATGGGGAGCAAGCCTGTAAGCAACACTCTTCCATGGCCTCTGCTTCAATTCCTGCCTCCTGGTTCCTGCCTCAAGATCCTGCCCTGACTTTCTGATGATGGACTGACTATAAGCTGTAGAAGTAACCAACCGTCTTATTAAATAAGAAACACAGAGCCAATGTAAAGATGAAAGCCCAAGAGGTCAGAGCTAAGAGCCTTACCCGCCTGCCGCCAGCTAGCCTCTTCTGCCAAGAGACCTCTCCGAAAAGGGAACTACTTCCTGTGTGTTCGTCTTTAAATAGAGTTCTGTTCTGCCTTCTCATTGGTTGTAAACCCAACCACATGACCGTCTCGTCATTGCCTGTCTGTGGTCACTCCAGGTCTTCTATGGTTGGTATTGAGATTAAAGGCGTGTGTCTCCAATGCTGGCTGTATCCTTGAACCCACAAAGATCTACCTAGTTCTGCTTACCAAGTGCTGGGATTAAAGGCGTGCACCACCACCGCCCTGGCTTTCCCTATGGCTTGCTAATAGCTCTGACCCCTAGGCAACTTTATTTATTAACATACAAATAAAATCACATTTCAGCACAAACAGAATACCACTATAATAAGCTATAAGGTGAAACAAACCCTTCCCTCCCCAAGTTGCATTTAGTCTCAGTATTTTATCAACAGCAATAGAGAAACCAACCCTATGGCAACCAACTTTTTTTTTTAACAGCTCACCAAAAGGTGCACTCAGAATCTATTTTATAAGGCAACAATTAGAAAAATTAGCATAGTTTAACTCTTTAATTCATTTGGAATTTACTTAATGATTGTTGATGATAAAGAGAACTAATGAGTTCAGGCATGGTAGTTCAGACTTTTAATCCCATCACTTGGGAGGCTGGGGCAGAAGGATTGCTATGAGTTTGAGCATAGTATAGGCTACATAGTGAGTAACAGGTTGGCTAGAACTACATAGTGAGACCCTGTTGAGAGAGGGAGGGGAAAGGAAGGGGGAAGGGGGAGAGGAAGAGAGGTGAGAACAAATGGTATTTTCATTTGTGTTAAACAGCAGAATTTACCACTGTAGCTGTTTCCAAGTGTAGAGGTCTGCAGTATCAACTATAACAACAGTGTTTGTGGCAGCCCTAGAGCTTCTTTGTCTTGTAGAACTGAAAGTCTGTATTCAATAATAAACTCCCCTCTCCTGCCCCAGAGCCACCATACTGCCCCCGCCCCCGTTTCTATAAGTTTGACTACTTCTTGACTGTATTTCTCCTATAATAATTATTCCTAATCTTAAAAAGTCCAACATTGTGGACTGTTACTTTAACTAGGCAAAGATGTATCACATTTGTTTATGCTGCATTTGTACAACGATGTAAAGATGTGTTGCTCTTCCTGCCTAAGGTACCTGGTTGGTCTAATAAAAAGCTGAACTAGCTAGGCAGTAGAGGGATAGGCAGGGCTGGCAGGCAGAGAGAATAAGTAGGAGAAGGAATCTAGGCTCAAGAGGAAAAAGAGAAGGACAGAAAGGAGAGAACAAAGGAGAAAGAGAAGGAGACACCCAGAGCCAGCCAATCAGACGTGGGTTAGGACATACAGAATGAAAGAAAAGTAAAAAGCCCTGAGGCGAACTGTAGATGAAGAGAAACAGGTTAATTTAAGTTATAAGAGCTCGTGGGACAAGTATAAGCTGAGGCTGAGCTTTCATAACTAATAATAAGTCTGTGTCGTGATCTGGGAGCTGGCTGGTGGCCCCAAAGGAAGTCTGTACAGTCCAGAGTGAGCACTTTTCATTGACATCTCAAATCACCTAGAAGCTTCTATGTACAAGTAACAGAAGTCCTGATCCTGAACATGTCACTGAGCAAGAAAGGACAGTGCAGAGTGTGGGTTAGCTAAGGCCATTTCTCTATGGTGGTCCTGTCCTGTGCTTATGTATCATAAAGTGGTAGAAGAAGCTCCAGGAGCCAGGTCTGTGAGGTCAGGTTTAAAGGATTGTGCCATCTGTAAGAAGGTGGGGAGAACTGGGCAGTTTTCCTAGAAGTTACCCAGGTACTGACTTCTAACTCCTCAGAATACAACTGTGCGTCAGCACCTAGCCAGCTCTTGCCAAGAGTACTGGATGTGAGAAGCCCCTTCCCATATGTTTTTGTTTTAGTTTGAGCCACAGTCCTGCTGTAGAGTCCTGGCAGGTCTGCTACTGGCTATGTAGTCCAGGCTGCTCTTGAACTCACATCAGTCTTCCTGTCTCTGGGATCATAATAGATGTGAGTCTCCACATCAGTTTGATGATTTTTTTTTTTTGTGGTGTGTGTGGAACATGTACTGAATAATCAACTAAAGCAATCCTTCCTCCCTCCTTCCTTCCCTCCTTCCTCCCTCCCTCCCTCCTTCCCTCCCTCCATGTTGTACTGGATAGTTTTATGTCAACTTGACACAAGCTAGAGTCATCTGAAAGGAAGGAACCTTAATTAAGAAAATGCCTCCGTAAGTTCTTGCTGTAGGGCATTTTCTTAATTAGCTTTCAATGGGGGCAGAGCTTACCCATTTTGGGTGGTGCCATCCCTGGGCTGGTGGTCCTGGGTTCTGTAAGAAAGCAGGGTGAGCAAGCTATGGGGAGCAAGTCAGTAAGCAGCACCCTCCATGCCCTCTGCACCAGCTCCTGCCTCCAGTTTCCTGCCCTGTGTGAGTTCCTGTCCTCACTTTATTCGATGATGGATTGACATGGAAGTGTGTAGCAGGAATCTCTAAAAGGTCTTATTAATAAAATCAAACCTGAAGCCAGGTATTGGGTTAAATGCTGGAAGATCAGAGAAGCAGAACAAGCCGCAGCTACCTCACCTTGGCAGTTCCTCAGCTGATCCTGTTTCCTCAAACTGGAAGCCTCTGAGTCCTCATCCAAATGGATCTCAGCTGAACTGCTTCTTCAAAGTCTGAAAGCTTGACCAGCCTAGTTAATGTTCCTCACGTCTTAAATACCTTTCTGCTTTCTGCCCTCACTTCCTGGGATTAAAGGCTCTTGTTACCACGCCTAATTGTTTCCAGTGTGGCTTTGAACTCAGAGATCCGGATGGATCTCTGCCCCTGGAATGCTAGGATTAAAGGTGTGAGTGCCACCATTTTCTGGCCTCTATGTCTGTCTAGTGGCTGTTCTGTTCTCTGACCCCAGATAAGTTTATTAGGGTGCACGGTATATTGGGGAACACAATGTCACCACAGAAGTGTAAGCCAAAGAAAGCCTTTCCTCCCCAACTGGCTTTTTGATCATAGTGTTTCATTGCAACACTAGAAACCCTAACTAAGACACATGTTTTCTTCTGTTTTCCTTCCCCTCCTTCCCTCTGAGTGGGACAGGGAAGGACAGTGGTGCTAATGAGGGTTACGTGAGGGTGGTGCCCGGGGGAATGGGCAGCAGTGCAGGGTTTCAGCAGGCAGCTTGCCGTGGTGCAGGCACCAACAAGATTTCCCGGCTGCAGAGTTAGAAACTTTCGTAATTGGGCAAAAATGGAGGCCAGGAGACCAGTGAGAGATAGCAGTAGCCGAAGTCTAAGCCCTGGAACTCCAGCACCAGTAACTCTTTAAGATGGGGAGAACACATCAGAGGAAATTGAGAGGAGCAAGAGAGGGTCGAGAGCAGGGCATAGGTGAGCCTGTGGACCTGTACAGGTCTGCAGTCCTGGCAGTTGGGAGGTGGAGGCAGAAGGATACAGATGTATAAAGTCTTGTGCTTTACTTTGACTTTATAGAAAAGGGAACATTCCACTTAAAAAGATGACTTTAAAAAAATTACATTGTTAACATTTTGCCATTAATTGTACTTCAAAATTGTACTTCAGTTTTTAAAAACTGTGCATTAACACTTTAAAAATTAACATATGATTGAAATAGAAATAATAAACCCAGAGAGGTAATTTGCATGATGACACCTTACAGAGTGTGATGGTATACCCCCACATCTCCTACCCACTGAAAATGCACACACTAAAGGCCTTTGATTTATGGCATATCCCTTGTCAGATTTTTCAGGATAGAAATTATGGGTTGCTTTGGTTGTTTTGGCTCCCTCACCCAGCCCTGAACTGTGAACAGTTGACATGGTGCAGCCAGTGAGACCAGCACCTAGTAAGGTGCCAGGAGTTTGGTCTCAGCTACATGGTAAGATGGTACAAACAGTTTTGCCAAACTGTTTTAGCCTTTGCCTTTGTTTTCCTGTCTGAATAGTGACAGCGCTGGGGACACCTTGGGGTGGCTGCCCAAGGCTTCTTCAGCTCAGAGCCTGCTTGAATTGAACGAGGTCACATATTTTACTTTATGCCCATAATTTCTCTCCAATACTGGTTCAGATATTAAAGTCTCAGAAACCAGAATGTTTTTATGGTGGCCAGTGATAATACTGATGAAAACAGTTGGGCCCACAACATGGAAATAAGACATTCCCTGATGTTAGGGCTGGCCTAGGCTGTGTGGATCAGTGTGTAACCTCACCCTGTGCTCTGGCTTCATGGGACATCTCAGGCATCTGAACAGCCACACAGCCTGCCACCAGTTTAACCCTTTCAACTGTAATCCTGAAGGGGAAATTGCATTCTCGTGAATTCCCTCTATGTGTTATTGCTGTGTTGACATCTGTGCTGGACATTCTTTCCTCATCTGGCTTCCTGATAAAATGGAGAATCAATGTCCTAGTGATTTCTACCTGACAGATGTAATTATCTGGGGTTTTTCTTGCTATTGAAAACCAGTGGCCTTTCCTGGTCTCAGATGTAATTTGTTCACTTGTTCTTAAGTTTCCATCTGGAGGGGGAGTTTCAGGTTTCAAACAGGATTTTAACCATTGAAGGATAACTGGGGAAGGGAGCACAGAAAAAGTAGCTTTGTGAAAATCATTTCTAAGAAAAAGCCAATATTGTTGTGTAGTTTGCATTATAGGAGGTTTAATTTAGTTTTCTGAATTTAAAAGGATATGTCATATTGTATCACATTTACACCAGCTATGAATAAAACAACTTTATCACACTTGATTCATGTATGTTCTCAGGTAGGTCACATTGTTTTACAATGACGTTGGTGGATTGGTGGCTGACTTTATACTTATTTCCGAACACACAAGGTCATGCATCATCTTTGGAAGCACACACACACACACATCCATCTGAGCAAACACCCCTGGATGCATGGAGAGGAAAGAAAAACACTAATGCAGTTATTTCCTGTTTGCTCTTACTGCTTCTGCTACGATGTTTCCAGTTATTTACTATGACTGTGTTTTGGCTGAGTTAGAAGTTGCAGTGAGCTCAAGCATGTAAGTGAGCTCAGAATTGTAAGTGTGTAAGATGACAGATCCGGTGTTTTTTTTTTGTTTTTTTTTTTTTTTTTGCTGAATACCACATTTTACAGATATTTCTCTTCAGTTCAGTTGTCCTGTAAGGACTGGGTGTCAGAACAGCCTGTTATTGTAGGAGCGTCCCTGTCTCCCTGCCCTGACTGCAGAAGCCCTTGCACACTTCATCAGTATTATTTAATTCTGTGGCTGCAAGACACTTGGTGGCTGTTGCACCCCACTGGCAAATCCCATTCATTCTCCTTCCCATTCACTATTGCCATTGGAGAATTGATTTCTCTCTCCTCTGCTCTAACCTTTCCCAATTCATTTTGGATTGTTCGATGTGAAACATTTTAATTTCATATCATACAGCTATTCATCTCACAGTCCCTTTTTAACCTGTCGCCAGGGTAACAGCATAGCATGCTCTCTTTAGGCAATCAAGTTTTTATTTCACATGCTTAATGTTGCATTAAGTGTTTGCATTTTGTTTGACCCCCATTAAATACTTTGAACTCTGGATACGTTTTATAGGGTAATGAAATCTCTGATTTTTGAATTGAAACTAAATCAACACCATCAGTGAATTTATAAGAAAATGTCAAAAGATTAATTTGCATAATACAAAGATGATTGTTAAAAATCCAAGTTAGCTGATCTGTGCAAAGTAATTTTCAGTAGGGAATGGAGCAGTATTTGTATATTTATGTTCAGTTTTGTTCCCCAAAAGAATTTAAAATTGGTTTAGAGAGATTTGTCAGGGAGAGAAATGCAGTATTTAAATGAGTAATGGAATTGGTACAAATGGGAAATAGATCTTTTGAAGATAGTGCTTAATTTTTCAGCGTGCATCTTCCTTTATTTATGCAGAAAGAACATAATGACTTAGGTGTTTAATGACAGATGGAGTAATGAGATGGGCCAGAATGAGATGAAAGGTTGTTCTGAGAGCTTGATTTGGGGGCTGTGTTCATAAATATTTGCTTGTCAGCTCACATCGGTCTTGCATTTCCCTTAAGTAACTCAGATTAGTGCAGATGGAATGCCTGCATTTGAGTCTGAGCTCGGAAACAACCCACTAGACTTGTGTTGCACTTGCCTTTTCATCTTCACCCCCAAGTAATGATTTCAGTGAATTCTGTTCTAGCAATAAATTCTGTGAACTTTGGAAAATACTAAGAAGTATAAATAAAAATCTAGGGAAAATAATGGGAGACTAATGAACCATGTTTGAAAGTATGGTTGTTTAAAAAGATACTTACATAGTAGTTGTTCATGTTTATACTTAGATCCTTCTCTATATTTAACTAATGCTTTCTTAGTAATAGATGGACAAACTGAGTTAAGCTTCCTGTGTTATTGCTTTTCATTCACTGTCTTTTTTTTTAAACTTTGAAGTGTATATGTTAGAGATATTTTTTATTAATTTTTTTTCATTTATTTCACATACCAACCAGTTTCCCTTCTGTACTCTCCTCCCATCCCCCTCCCTTCTCCCCCTCTCTCCCCCATCCACACTACTCCATCTCCATTCAGAAAGGGCGGGCCTCCTATAGGAGTCAACAAATCATGGCATATCAAAGTTGAGGCAGGACCAAGCTCCTCCCCCTGCATCAAGGTTGGGTGAGGCAACCAGCATGGGGAATGGGTTCCCAAAAACCAGTTCAATCGCCAGGGACAGGTCATAGTTCCACTGCTAGGAGCCCCATAAACAGACCAAGCTACAGAATCTGTCACACACATGCAGAGGGCCTAGGTCAGTCCCATGCAGGCTCCCTAACTGTCAGTCCAGAGTTGGTGAGCTCCCACGAGCTCAGGTCAGCTGACTTAGAGGCATATTTTAATGTATTCTTGTCTTCAGTTTGGTTCTCTGTGGAGAAATTCTAATTTGTTCTCTTGAGGTTGTGTGGATCCTGGTAGCACTGGCCTAGCTGACCAGTGTTAAGACCATCTACTTCACAATGGTCTCCTTCTCTAAGTAAATCCTTTTTATGATGATAGCCTTTGTCTTCAAAATTTACTTATTAGATCATTCCAAAAATCGCAGAGAGTGCCCATGTGATAAGATGCATGAGTTTATGACAAGTGCAAGAGTCGTCCCTTCCTTTAGAAAAGTCAAGTAAGATAGGTTGTTACCCACTCTGGTACAGAGCCAACATAGAGAGAGATGTCTAGGTTGTTTTCCAGAAAGTAGAAGAAATCTAATTTTCACCTTTGCCACATTATTCTATCTAAAATGTCCAGTTTTCAGCCGTGGGTAATGGCATGTAAAAAAACATGAAAGTGTGCTCTGCTCTAAAGATGGAGTTAGTTGAAACTGTCCAAGAGGGAGTCTAGCTGTTAGACTTATTATACAGTGATTTAAGTGAACTATTTTAAATATATTCCAAGTGCTCAGAGAGATGGAATGGCAGTTAAGAGTACTTACTGCTCATGCTAAGGACTTGGGTTCAGTTCCCAGCTCTCACCTCACAGCCGCCTCTAACTCCTGTTGTAGGGGAGCTAATACCCTTTGGCTTCCTCAGGCACCTACACCACATGGCACACATAAACTCACAGGCACATGTACATACATGTAAACTTTAAAAAAATTCAATATATTCAAGGAACTAAATGAGGTGAGTTGTGAAGAATTAAAGAGTTGTATAGTAACCATGATTGACAAGATGGAAAATATCCATAAAAATTGAAATAATAAAATGGCAAGTAACAATTTTAGATAAAAAGATAATGCTTAAAACAAAACCATATAGATTTGAGGTGGCAGAGGAGTCTTCAAATGTTAAGATATGTCAATTAAGATAATCTACTATGTCATAAGTAGATACTAGATATAAAGCAAAGGATAACCAGACCACAACCAGAGAAGCTAGCTAACAAGGAGGACTCTAAGAGGGATGCAGGGATTGCCCTGGGAAGGGAAAATAGATGAGATCTCCGGAGTAAACTGGGGGTGGGGAGGGCAATAGAGGGGAAGAGATGGGGAAATAGGAACATGAGGGAACGGGATGGTTGAGCTGGGGGAGGGACGGAGTGGGAGAGCAATGAAAGAGATACCTGGATCCAGAGGGAGATGTTATGGGGTTAGGGAGAAACCTGATGCTAGAGAAATTCCCAGGAATCCACAAGGATGACCCCAGATTAGACTACTAGCAATAGTGGAGAGGGTGCCTGAACTGGCCTACCCTGGTAATCAGATTGGTGAATACCCTAACTGTCATCATAGAGCCTTCATCCAGTAACTGATGGAAGCAGATGCAGACCACAGCCAAGCACCAGGCCAAGCTCTGGGAGTCCAGTTGAAGAGAGGAAGGAGGGATTATATGAACAAGGGTGTGTGTGTCAAGATCATGACAGGAAAATCTACAGAGACAACTGAACCAAGCTCATAGGAACTCACTTAGACTGACAACTGTGGAGCCTGCATGGGACCGGACTAGGCCCTCTGCATTTGGAGACAGTTGTGTAGCTTGGTCTGTTTGAGGGGCTCCTGGCAGTGGGATCAGCTATCCCCAGTGCATGAGCTGTCTTTTTGGAGCCCATTACCTATAGTGGGATACCTTGCTTAGTCTTGATGCAGGGAGGAGGGGCTTGGTCCTGTCTCAACTGAACGTACCAGGCTTTGCTGACTCCCCATGGGAGAACTTATCCTTCCAGAAGAGGGGATGGGTGCGTGGGTGTGTGTGTGTGGGAGAAGGAGACTGGGGGGCGGGGAGTGGGAGGAAGGATGAGAGGGGGATCTGTGGTTGGTATGTAAAATAAATGAAAACATTTCTTAAAAAAAAAGATGATCCACTATGTCAAAAAGAAAGAAAAATGAAGAAAAGTTAAAAAGACTCAGAGATTTAGAAGGACACAATCAGTTTAGCCACATGATCTGCTCATAGTTCCAGAAGGAGAGGAGAAAGGAGCAGAAAAAGAATTTAAAGAAATTCTGGTTAAATTTACCCAACTTTGATAAATAATGTTATTCTGCAGAACCAAGAATGTTGATAAAGTACAAGTATGATAAAGTCAAAGACACACCTCAACACTGAAAACAGGAAGAATTTTATAAGCAGTAAGAGAAAAATGATTTATCACATGAACTGTATCCTCAATAAGATAAGGAGTTCATTCCTCAGCAGATACCAAAATGGATGGGGAAAAGATTGGAACCAGCAGGATATAGTGCAGTTTACTGGTAGAGTACTTATCTAACTCATGTAACAGGCCATGGGGTTGGTCTCCCCACAGATACATACATATGTACATACATACATACCTGACTGTGGGCTTCCCACAGGAGTGTGGTGGTATTGTGTTCCCCAAAATATTGTGCACCCTAATAAACTTATCTGGGGTCAGAGACAGTACAGCCACTAGATACAAAGGCTAGAAAATGGTGGCACTCACACCTTTAATCCTAACATTCCAGAGGTAGAAATCCCTCTGGATCTCTGAGTTCAAGGCCACATTGGAAACAGCCAGGCAAGGTGACACACTCGAGCCTTTAATCCCAGGGAGTGAGGCAGAAAGCAGAAAGATATATAAGGCGTGAGGACCAGAAACTAGAAGCATTTGGCTGGTTAAGCATTTGGCTGGTTAAGCTTTCAGGCTTTCGAGCAACAGTTCAGCTGAGATTCAATCTGGATGAGAACTCAGAGGCTTGCAGTCTGAGGAAACAGGACCAGCTGAGGAACTGGCAAGGTGAGGAAGCTGTGGCCTGTTCTGTCTCTCTGATCTTCCAGTGGTCACCCCAATAACTGGCTGTAGCTAGAGTTTTCCTGCCTGGCCCACAGTCAGGATAAATCTCTTTCACCTGCCAATCCCACAGCCGCTCAGACCCAACCAAGAAAGCACAGAGACTGATATTGCTTACAAACTGTATGGCCGTGGCAGGCTTCTTGCTGACTGT
>CABHPR010143838.1:0-30666 GCA_902168415.1 Peromyscus melanophrys | reverse complement strand
CAGTGTTTTATTGGCAACACATTTGACATACAGAACATCCCACAGCAACTGGCCTCAGATTTGATTTTATTAATAAGACCTAAGATTCCTGCTACACAAGAGATAAACTTTTCAGTCAGAAAAGCTTTGTTCACACTTCCTACAAGTCCGGTCTGTCAGGAACTGCAGTGTATGAGGTGCGCATTTGTTTGTGGTCACTGTCAAAGCCATCAGAGTATGGTTAGAACTTAAACAGGTAGGCACTATCTGTGGTCCTCAAGTCTCAGAGAAGATACTCAGGACTGTCAGGGCTTCCTGACATCAAGCAGAATATCATGGCAAAATGGGGGCAATAGACAGAGGAGTTTCATACTGGGAATTATTGACTGCCCCTTGAAATGTGTGTGCATGAAAACTCCAGGGAACTCTGTAGCTTAAGTTTTCCTGCCTGGCCCACGATCAGGATAAATCTCTCTCACCTGCCAGTCCCACAGCCGCTCAGACCCAACCAAGTAAACACAGAGACTTATATTGTTTACAAACTGTATGGCCGTGGCAGGCTTCTTGCTAACTGTCCTTATATCTTAAATTAATCCATTTCTATAAATCTATACCTTGCCACATGGCTTGTGGCTTACCAGCATCTTCACATGCTGTTTGTCATGGTGGCAGCTGGCAGTGTCTCCTCAGCCTTCCACTTCCCAGAATTCTCTCCTCCTTGTGAACTCAGCATGGAGAACTTGCTGGAATGATGAGTGAACAGAGCTTGAATTTCAGTTGCATACCAAGGAATGTGATGATGGTGCTTGGAATTTTGAATCTTACCAGTTGGAGGGTCTTGTAAATACTTCAAGCTTTCCATTAAAACCCTGGAGGGGCTACCCCTCTAGAGAAAAGACTGTTTCTGGAATCAGTAGTTTGGATGTTTGATTTATTAAGAACAAAACCAAATAGACATATCCTTACATGACATGCAAACAAGGCTTCAACTTCAGTTACCAATTAGTAACTTCAATGCCTGCTGTAATAAAGACCACTCAAGAAGATAACAAAACGTACATCCCTTTAGTATCCCCCCACCCTGAAGATTGGCTTGGCATATAGTTTAAGAATAAAGGTGACTTGTAGTTAAGAGAAAGAGCAATCAGAAGATACCAGCCAGGAGAACGTGAAGATGTTAGAATCATAGTTAAGGACTTTATAGTAGGATTCAAATCCTTTTCAAGTGTTAGAGAAAACATATGAAAGAACTGAACAGGAATCAAGCATAGGAATGGCCGTGATAAGAATGTGTGAAGTGAAATTCCAGGTATAGAATGTCATATCTGCCATGGACAATTTGATCAGGACATTGGGAAGCAGGCTCGTGGTGACAGAGGGAAGAATGTGTAGTTCAGAAGGTAGAGGAATGAGATGATATACAGTCTGAAAAAGAGCAAGTGGAATTTCAGACACTGAAAAAACACAAAAGGGTCTTTATGGAAATCTAAGGTAGATTTCACACCACGATTATGGTAGTTGGTATCAGAGACATATACATATGTCCAAACTTATAAGTTATGACTTTAAATATTAGGAGTTTTCTTCTTTTCATATATATGTATGTGTGTTTACATGTGTCTGGCCATACATGTGTGCATGTGGGTGTGGAGATCTGAAGCATATGTCAGGAATCTGCCTACAAGGTTCTTTGACCTTCTCTGAGGCAGAGTCTCTCAACCAAACCCAGAGCTCACTGATTCAGCTAGTCTTACCAGCCAGCTTGCTATGGAAATCCTTTCTCTTCCTGAGCTCTTGGATTACAGATAGGCTTCCATGCCTATCTGGCTAATGCTAGTTCTGGGATCTGAGCCTCAGTCCTTTTGCTGACACAGCAAGAACTTTGATCACTGAGCTGTCTGTCCAGGCCCAGGTTTTGTCTATTTGTCTGTTTTTTTAATGTCAAATATATCTCAGCATATATGTTTTAAAAATTGAAGACAGCTTCAGTGATTTGAGAGATATCAAGAAAGGTAGCATACGTGTTGGGAGTCACAAAGGAAAGGACAGAGAGAACAAGGCATGAAATGTCAGAAAAATACACTAGATGTCAAGACTAAGTGGCTGGAGAGATGGCTCAGAACTTAAGAGCACTTGCTGCTGTTCCAGACCTGCCTTGATTTTTCGCACCCATATGGGAGCTCACAGCCTCCTGTAATTGCAATGCTAGGGAATCCAGTGGCCTTTGTGGGCACCCACACACTTAGGACATACACAGACATAAACACATACACAAAAATAAAAATAAATCATTTAATATTTTTCAGCATCCTAATCATTGAAATAAAAAGGGAAAGAAGCAAATAAAGACAAACGGAAAAGAAAAATGAATACTCTGTGTTCAGAGAGGTTATAATCATTAGCATAGGAATCAAAACAAATCTCAACTAAACACATTTAGGAAAGTTATAGGATTAAGTCAAGTATAAATTACATTTCCACAAAGACTAAAATCAATGAAAAGGAATCAATGTTCCATTTAACATAACATTAAAATAATTAAGCAAATACCTTAACAAAGTCTATTCTATGTAGTCACTCCTCAGAGTAATAGAACATGAAAAAACTTAAGTGTAAAGATTGGAAAGTCCAGGAAAGGCGCAAAGCTACACAGAGAAACCCTGTCTCAAAAAAACCAAAAAAAAAAAAAAAAAAAAGAAAAAAAAAAAAAAAGATTGGAAAGCAAGACTTTTCAGAACAACTTACTAGGTCATTTAAGGAGACTGTAAGGAATTTGTCATATTCAAAAACAGACATAAATTGAGCAAAAGAGACTCAAGACTTGTGTGTGTGATGAAGAAACACTCAACATTAACTCTGCATATGCTCAGATGGGATGAGCATAGATGAAGGTGCTCCCTGCCTTGTGCTAAGTCTAGACTGACACGGGTCTAATCACAGCTCCAGGAGGAGAGTGGTGGCTTTGGAACCTTTCTGGCTGTGCAAAGGGAGCTTGAGAAATAAGTAACAAAGGTGCGAGATGTGGCCTATGAAATTTCCTGGAAAGACCTCCATCCCTCTCTCCTCTCGTAAGAAACCTAGAAGTCGGTCATAGGTCTATGTGTACATCTTCTAGAAGAGTTCAGGAAATGGTGCAGTGGGTAAAGGACCCACATGGTGGGAGGAGAGACCTAAGAAGTCCTCTGACCTTTACATGTGTACTGTGGCATATGCCCACACATAGACAAATAAACAAAACTACAAGAAAATATGTGTCTTTTAAAACTTAGTGTAGTTAAAAACAAACAAACAAAAAACCCAAAAAACAAAAAACAACAAGTTGTCATGCCATACCTGTTAGAACATCTATAACCCAGAGCACTCAAGACCCCAAATACTGCCAAGGATGAGGGTGGGTGCTGGAGGAAGTCTCATTCACTGCAGCGGGAATACAAAATGACACAGCCACTTGGGCTAATGATTTGGCAACTTCCTACACTACTGAATGTCCTTGAAACATAAGATCAAGCAGTGGTGGTCCTTGGCATTAATAATGAGTGGGAACCCATGTCCATTCTAAGTCCTGCATGAGTACTTATAGCAGCTTTGTTCATAATTGCCCAGAGAAGCAACCAGTCTCATGAACCAAATACAGTGAACTGTGAGCTTACCAGCTGCAAAGACACCACACCCCTAAGTTTGTGCTGCTGAGTAAAAGCCGCCTGTCTGGAAGGCAGCACTCTGTATGGTTCCAGCTACATGGTGTTCTGGTGAGAGGCCCAGACTGTAAGGATCGGTAATTGCTAGGTGTTTAGTGTGAGAGGACTGAAAGGTAGAAAATGGACTATTTGGGGCAGGGAAGCTATTCAGTAGGGTACTGTAAGGGTGAGTATAGGGAATGTTTCATCTTGATGGTCAGTTTGACTGCATTTATAATCACCTAAGAGGTACACCATTGGGTGTGCCTCTATGTGTGTTTGCAGAGAGAATTAACTGAGGATGGAAAACCTACCCTGTATGTGGGTGGCACCATCCCATGGCCTGGAGACCTAGACTGGATAGAAGGGGGGGAAAAAAAGAAAGTGAGCTGAATACAGCATCATCTCTCACTACTTGATGTGCTGTGAGCAGCTAATTTATGCACCTTCCACCACAGTGAGAGCCTCTCTCACCACTTTGCCTTCCCCTCCATGGTAGCTTGTACCCCAAGCCATGAGCGAAAACACACCCATCCTTCTTCCCTAAGTTGTCACAGCGATGAAAAGGTAACTAATACACTTGCCATCATAAACGAGTCACAAAAGAGTAGCTAAAGTCACATAGACCTTGGGAGTGCATTGATGTCAGCTCGTCAAGTCTAGTAATGTGCTGCCCTAAGGAAGATGCTCGTGAGATGAGACGGAGGAGAATGGAATGGTAAGGAGTATGTGGGGAGCCTGTGCTTCTGCTCTTTCCTGCAACTCAAACCTCTAAAAATATTAATTCTATCTTAAAAAAACTTCTGCTGAGTGAAAACCATTAAAAATACAAGCCACAGTGGAGAATACTCGAAATACACAAATCTGACAAAAGTCTATGAAAGTAAAGAACTTCCGCAAGTCAGTAATAAGGATAAGAAACTGATAAAAATAACTAAAACCTTGACTGCAAATGACCGGTACTCATGAGGTCCTCTACACTACAAGGCACTGGGGACTACCATTAGCTTCCTAGAATTGCAGTGACGTTCTTCTACAAATGTCTCCATTGCATGGGTCAGGGTGGGGCTGGAACTCAAGTAGTTAGCCATGGTCTTGTTGGTCTCATGTCTCAGAGAACTGGCTATGGGCCGTTTGGCATTCACTAGCCTGGCCAGAATCAGACTGACTATAGTAAATGGTGGTGAGGCTATAGCAGGACACTTCTGAGTATAGCGCTGTCAGTGCCTCAGACAACGGTGTGGCAGCTTACAAAAAATTAAATGCATAGCTTTGAGTTTGTTTCTTGTCCTTTTTAAAAAAAAATGGTTGCTGCCTTTTAAGCCATAGCTGTCTGAATTAGCAACTGCAACTCCACTGCTAACAGCAGCGGTTAGGCCACAAGGGCCATAGCTGGAGGGAAATCTGTTCCCTCTGCTACAACTCTTGCAAAGTTACAAAGGGAACTTAACTAAACCTCTGTCCCTCTAAAGAACTCAAGATTTAAAGGTTAAGGTGGAATTCTGCTCTTCAGAGGCTGAATAGCAAGTAGCTCACCCCCTCTCCTTGGTCGTGTCTTCCAAAAAGCCCTTGTTCCTCGCCCCTCCTTATCAACTCTTCTCCACCTGGCTCCTCCCTACCACTTCCTGTCAGCTGGTTGCTGATGCAGCCTCCTGACTGCAGGTGAATTTTATTTAATCAAACACATCTTTGCATCATTAAACAAACGTTCCAGAGCATAAACAAAAGTAACACACCTTGAAATAATATTCTACAACATTTGTTCTCCTTGATTTTCTGTTCCTAAGAGGAAAAAACAAAACAAAACAAAACATTTGTCCTAAAAATATTCCTGTACAGGGCTGAGGAATTAGTCTAGAGGTGCAGTGCTTGGCTAGCATTTGTGAAGCCCTGAGTTTGCTGCCTGGAGCTTTGAGGGGAAAACTTATACAAAGAACATTAATAACAGCTTTGTTTGTAACGCTCCTAAAATGAAGACAACTCAATGCCCATCAACAGAAGGAGGAGCTAGTTTTAGCATGTGTACAAAAGAACACCTTGCTGTAAAAGTATCCAACAAGCATGAGGGAAATTCAAAAGTATATTGAGCAAAAAAGCTCATATCATACATGCCTTCAAGGGTTCATTGGAGTGAAGCTTTGGGACAAGAGACTAAAACCCATGCTCAGCTGTTGGAGGGCTGTGTGAAGTGACTGCATGCAAGGCTGGAGGTGAAACTGCAGACTGCTGGATTCCACCATGTAAACTGCATAACATTTTTTTTTTCTGTTTTCTTTTATATCTGTGGGTGCAACATTATGTTGTGATACATATATGTTGTGTAAAATGGTCTAGCCAGGATAGCTAGCATTAACATCTTCAATATCTATATTTCTCTGTACTGGGAACAGGCAGTGGTGGCACACACCTTTAATCCTAGCACTTGGTAGGCAGAGATCCATCTGGATCTCTGAGTTTGAAGTCACCCTGTACTACATGAGATTGACTCAGTCTAGGAGAGAAAATAGAGCCAGGCAGTGGTGGCACTGTTTAATCCCAGTACTGGGAAGCACACACGCCTTTAATCCCAGAAAGTGATGGCTGGGCAGAGAAAGGTATGTAAAGAATGAGGAGACAGGAACTAAAGGCTTTTCAGCAGAAGCATCCTTTTCAGCTAGAGGCTTTTTTCAGGCTGAGGAGTTGTAGAGTTAAGACATGGTTTGTTCCTTTGTCTCTCTGATCTTTTAGCATTTACCCCAATATCCCAATATTAGGCTACGGGTTTTTATTATAAGACCTTTAGAAATTTGAGCCGGGTGGTGGTGGTGGTGGTGGTGGTGGTGGTGGTGGTGGTGGTGGTGGTGCACTCCTTTAATCCCAGCACTCGGGAGGCAGAGGTAGGTGGATCTCTGTGAGTTCGAGGCCAGCCTGGTCTACAAAGCGAGTTCCAGGAAAGCCGCGCAAAGCTACACTGAGAAACCCTGTCTAAAAAAACAAAAAAAAAAAAAAAAAAAAAAAAGAAAGAAAAAACAGAAAAAAAAAGAAATTTGAGCAAGAATTTATGAAATACTTGTTTCATGTCTGATGCTTGAGCTCACTTGGTATTTGTCTTTCTCTAAGTTGACGGTTTCACTTGCTGTCTTCTGTTCCATCCCCATTGCTGCAGGTGACAGGATCGCATGCCTGTACACATCTTCCCATGCATTGATAGACACTCTATTCTTACTTGTTGCTGTGGCAGAATACTTAACCAAAGTAACTTGAAGAAAGAAGGAATTATTTTGACTCAATGTTTTGAGAGGACAGTCTGGCATGGTGAACAAAGCATGGCAACCCGAGTGTGAGGTTTTGTCACATCCTCATTCGGGAAGCAGAGAGGTGAATGCTCTTCTGTGGCTGGCTTCCTCCTTTTATACAGTCTAGGCCCCCAGGCCATGGGAGTCACCTACATTCAAGGTAGGTCTCCCTGCTTCAGTCACAGCTCTCTGGAAATACCCTCCTAGACTCATCCAGAGATGTGTTGCCATGGAGATTCTGAATTCCATCAAGTTGAGAGGATTAATAATGATAGGTACCTTGTAGGATCTGGATTTTGGTGATTGTGGCTGCTTTAACAGGGCAGTCGGGTGTTGCTCAGTTTCCATCCTTTCAAAAAGCTGCACAGCAATGCTGAAACAATGGAAGATTTTCAGATTTCTGCAGCAGATCATGGTGCAGATGCTGGAACCTTTACTGCGCATTAATGGCCAAGAACTTGTCTAAATACTTGATATCTTATCTCCTTTCATCCACATACAATTTAGATATTCTTACTGATAAGAAAAGAGACACAAAGTTTCCATCACTTGTGGAGGTCACAGGCTTACACTTGGTCAGCTGGGCTCTGAAGCTTGCAGTGACAGTTAGCCTCAGTTGCTTTCTTGACTCATGTGTTCCAAATCTGCCAGGAGAATCATGCACATTTTGAAATGGAGAAGAAAGTGGGATCTGCACCTATTAATACATGTAAAATTATAAGTGATTGACATATTCAGTACTAGATTTGATGTTGCTTGTCTGATTATCTGTAATGCTAACGTTGAACTTGGTGATGTTCATGATTTCTCAGGATAGTTTTGTGACAGGTTGTAGTACAGTGTCATATGTTGGGATGCACACATTTTAAATTGCATGGAAGTGGATCTTGATCCTCCTGCATGCTTGTTTCTGGCTTTGAAAGATTCTCTGAAAGTTACTTTTATCTGTCTTCACAGTGATGAACTTTAATGTTAACCCTGTTGTAAGATCTCACATAATAAGGCATAGATTTTTGTTTGGTTTGGCAGTAAGCTTCTGTTTAAAATTCCTTTAATCTGTTCCTTGCATGCTTTTTCTATTAAATTTGATAGCTGATGGTTCTGTGAAGAATTTTACATGAATTTATTGCGCTACTAAAACCCATGCTTGTGACCCTTCCTCTGTCTGAACTTGCTGAAAGGGAGGTTTTCAGCAAATGGCTGACTTTTTGTCTTCTTTGGAGTTGTTTTCTTTTCCTCTTCAGTTGAGGAAAATAAGAAACAATTCATATACTAGATCTAAAGTTTCATTAAAATTGCTTATGCCCTATCTCAGGCATTTTAAGTGGGCCATCTGTCTAAACATCTTTCTTTCTCTCCCCCACCTTTTCCTGATCATTTCCTCGACTTATTCATGAGCCATGGGAGGGCTCCTTTGTAGTGTGCCTGTATCTTGGGTCTGTCTACCACCACTGAATACATCTATGTACTTTGCATAACATAGCTTTTTGCCATGCTGGAATTTTTCTGAACTGGGTTCAGATGAATGGCCCACTTTCTGAGGGCTTTTTTCTGCTTACAAAGATGTGTATGCAGGTACTGACCTCAGCAGCTGTGGAATTCAGCAGATTATTCTGGATCGATTTGCAGACCACTCACCGGGGAAGTTATGACGAGGCAGTTCTTCATGATTCTTTGACAGTTCTCACTCTTCTGAGGAGAAGTGCCAGTCTCAGAAACCAGCTCTTCAGTGTCTGCAGTATACTTTTGAATGGCCGCCGCCCTAGCTTGAGGTGTGTGTGAAACGTGAGATGTTTCTGGTAGTAGCCGGGTATTTATATCATTGTCATTTATGTGTTTGCAGGAGTTTGGTGAGTTATGTGCATTAGAATTGAAATTAGTGAAAATCAGCAGTCACCTTTCCCTGTAAGATATAAAAAGTTGTGTTTTATTGAGCAGATTGATTCTGGCTCACTGGCTGCTGATGGGCGTGGACAGGCCTGGGTAGAGCTGTGATTTGTTGTGAGCTGCTGGTATGTTAGTCCCTCATTACTGGTTTGGTGATTTCAGGTGTGAATGTGCAGATTAAGTCATACAAAGTCAACCTTGGACTGATGGCAGCCCTTTCCACAGAAACGTCTTTCACAAGGGGCAGCCGAGCCCTGTGTATTATCATGGGGGTGACTGTGTGGAGCAGCGCCTCCCTTTTGAGGAGGGTTTGTAACTATTTTACCTTGGCTCTTTTCACTCTTTGCTGAGTGATACCCAGGACCTGGTGTCTACTAGGCAAATGTTCTACCCTGAACTTCATAGACCATTTTGATCCATTTGGATTTGTATCAACAGGTACAATTCTTTTTTTTAATTTAAAATATAACTTTAGGTAGTTATTACTATCATGTTCATGCTTTTTGAATTGAAATTGGTGTTTCAAAAAAAAAAACTATTATTGTTCTCTTAGAAATTCTGCAGAACCAGAGTACACATTCCTCCAGGTTTGTATCTGTGTCTACTCTGGTACAATATTGTATGGCTCAGTAACTGGCATAAATGCCCACATCATCTATTTTATTCACAGACAAAATCAAACTACATTTGAAGCCATGTAAAGCTAGATAAACCCTAGTATTAACCCTGCTTGGGGAGTCCTGCTTTCTGCTCTTCTTGGCACCTGGGGGTATTGCTTCTCAGTGGAACTGTTTTCCTCCATTCTCTTAACAAAGCACCTTAGATGACATTGCTAAGAAAGTGTTACTCCAGGAGTAAGGTTCCCATCACCTGCCTGTTTCTGTGGGTTCTCAAGTGCATTACTGAGGAGAGAAGGAGCTCTGGACTTTCTCCCAGAAGCCTGTGTTCTTCCATAAGGTCCCTCCTGGGGCAAGCTACAACATATATGAAACAGATGTGGATCAAAATAAAGCAGTGGAAAAATAAATAATGGCTGGGTCCCGAGGAGAGACAACTCAGTCTCGACACCATCTGCCAGATCGTTTTCTGTGGGAAAAAGCGTCCTGGGTTAGAACAAGACATTAGGATCAGCAACTTCCCACCTCCTCTGCAGGCAAAGGATGGCTGCCTCACTGGAAAGGGCCTTCGCTCTCATTGACTGCCACTGAATTTTAGGAAATACTACAGCGCATATTACTGGTTAAGTGGAAGGAAGGCAGTACAATTACATTATCACTGAGGCAGGTGAGGGTGGTAATCCCCTCCGAAAATTTAAGGAGAGGGAAGCCAAAGCTGCTGTAATGGAAGGATTTCAGTCATGGGCCAAAACAAGAGGAGAGGCCTGGAGATGGAGCTAATCATGTTACCTTTGCATACCTTCATTTAATCCTCCGTGTGTGTCTATTAGCACAGATAGCATTGTTATTGTATTGTTTCATGAAGGAAATGCATCCTGTCAGTTTGCTCAAGGTTGAAATCTAGGCAGAGCTCACCGCACTTCTGTGTGTCAGCAGAGTCTGGCTCATAGCTGCTGTGCTTGGTCCTCTGCCTCCTGTTTGTTCCTTAATTAGAGGAGCTGGTTCATTCAGACACACACCAGAGTAATTAGAAAAAAGGAAAGCTACAAAAAATTGGGGCTTTCCTTTTAAGGACCTGAATGGTAAGAAGCTCAATTAAGAATGTCATGATCAGGAAGAATGTAGTTTTGTTATCTAAGAAAGATGTGGGAAAGCCACGTGACATAGTGGTATTGAGAGGAGCGGACCTGAGAGGAGGATGAGCCAGGAATGTAGCCCGGCAAGGAGACAACCCTGGGAGCTCTTGGAACTACAGACTGCCTTCTGCCTTGGGCATTGCAGCTACTGCATTTGTGTGGCTCCTCAGGTCCTCCCCCAGGAATGGGCTGGGCTGTAGCTCAGTGGTAGGATTCTTGCTTAGTAGGCACAGAACCTTGGGTTCCATCCCAACACTAGAAAAAATAAGTCAATAAATAAAAATAAGGAATGATAGTACTCCTTCTTGAGACCTGCAGTCCAGTGGGGGAGACATGGATGTGACTTTTCCCTGTGAAATGCAGGAGCTAGAGTGAGGCTATGGCACAGAGCACTCTCCTGCCTGCTTGATCATTACCTTCTTTTCCTCCCTCCCCCCTTTTTCTCCTGTCCTTGTCCTTAGGAAATCTTATTTATTCTCTGTATGAAGCTCTGTGTAGATGGAATTCTAAACGGTCTTATTAAATAAGAAACACAGAGCCAAATAAAGAGTTAAAAGTCCAGAGATCGAGGAGCAGCCAAGAGCTAAGACCACCTTATCTTACCACTCACTGCCATCCTTCCCCTGAGAGAGACCTTCTTCCTGTGTCCTGTCCTTTTATTGCCTTTCTGTTCTGCCTTCTCCTTGGCTGTAAACCCAACCACATGACTTCCTCATCACTGCCTGTCTATACAGACCTCCAGGTCTCTATGGTTGGTACTGGGATTAAAGGCGTGTGTCTCCATGCTGGCTGTGTCCTTGTCTGTAAACACACAGAGATCTGCCTGCCATGTGATCGGATTAAGAGCGTGTGCTACCACTACCAGATTTATGCTTAATGGCTTGCTCTTAGCTGTGATCCCTAGGCAACTTTATTTATTAACATACAAATAAAATCACATTTCAGCACAAATAAAATATCACCACAGCTCTGGCCTCTGAAATAATTCTCTTTAGGTCGCCTACCAGTGTCTTCTAAACTTTCTTCTGTAGGATTTGAGGCAGTCATCATTAAGCAGATGGAGTTGACTGTTAGTACAATCGCCCTCTCACCTGCTAACCCCCTTCACCAGGCCCCGTAACTGAGGGGCCTGAGAGTCAAGGCTGTTACGACTGTGCTTTTTTTTAAATACCAGGTAACACAGTTCTTTTGAAATTTGAGAGACTTGAATGAAAATATAACCTGCAACATTAAATTTAGGTCCATGGCTAGAGCTAGAGCCTAGATACTAAAAAGTGCTAGCGTTAACAATGCTTTAAAGATACGAAGACTATAAATGTGTGACACTAGGTTAATTTTGAAGTCATTACTTTTTAAAACAAAATTGTGGGGACTTTCATATTTTTTTTCCTGGAAGCTTGACCTACTTTTTCTGCCCCATGTAATACCAACTGTATGTTTGTATGACAAGTCTAGCTTTGTTTAGAGCTCTGGCAGCCTTGTGTGGATTCCAGGCTTATCAGAAAGCTAAGACTAGAGAAGACGGAAGACATAGGCTGTGTGCAAGATGGGAACCATGCTGGCTTCTCTTGGTGTTCAATAATAGGGTGCCAGTGTTTGTGAACTTGTAGGTCTTGAGGTTTAATGTAGCTTAGTGTCTGTCCTTACAGTTTCAGCCTAATTGATATGCTAAGGTAGGTTTGTTTGCAGTTGGCACTATGGAGGAACATTCTGTAGAATAAGTAGAATAAGATATTGCGGTTCATTCTTTTTAAAGAAGTAAACTTTATTTTATTATTATTGTGTGTATGTGTGTGTGTGTGTAGGTGGGGGAGGTCAGAGAATAACCTTGGAGTCAATTCTCTTCTTCAACTTTTATGTGGATTTCAGGGATTGAATTCAGGTCCTCAGGCCTGTAGGAAGTACCTTTACTCATTGAGAGATTTCACCTCCTCCATTCTTTACTGCAATTTTAGTTGTATCAACTACAAGGGTAAATCAGCTGCAAATTTTTATGCCAAATTATGCTGACTAATTCATTTTTTCTTGGAAACTTAACACACTTGTCACATTGTTTATTTTACTTTATTTAAAAATACCTTGAATAGTTACCAGAAATAATACTGCTTAAGAAAGATTAATTTGTGAAGGGCTGTCACAGTTACACAATTCAAGTTCAAAACATGGAGCATGGATGATGTCTGTCTTAGTCAGTGTTCTATTGCTGTGAGAAGATACCACGACCACGGCAACTCTTAAAAGGAAAATATTTCATTGAAGGGGCTGGCTTACAGTTTCTGAGGTTCAGTCCATTATCATCATGACAGGGAGCATGGTGGCATGCAGGCAGATGTGGTGCTGGAGTAGAAGCTGAGAGTCCTACATCTTGCAGGCAACAGGAAGTCAACTGAGAACCTGGGTGGTATCCTGAGCATAGGAAACCTCAAAGCCAGCCCCACAGTGATGCACTTCCTCCAACAAGGCCACACCCACTCCACCAAAGCCACACCTCCTAATAGTGCCACTCCCTATGAGACATTCAGATACCACAAAGGCTCTTTGATGAGGGGACGGTGCCACAGTTATGATAGGAGGGCTGCTGTCGTCTTTGGAATGTCTGATTTTTAAAATCTCCCCAATTTATAGCTGAAAGCTGTTTTTCTAAGGGTGGGATTAGTAAAATGAAACATGAAGTGTGTTCTTTGACTCTTCTACTCCACTAATATGAAAGGAAATTAGTTTATTGATAGAGAATAATATATAATTAACTCCTTTGCTTTCTTTTTGCTTCAGAGTGCCAGTCGTTAGAACAGATGCAGTGAAGTGGGAGCTCTCCATAAAGTTACATGGTGAAGATCACACTGTCGTGGCCTCAAACAGTGGGTCGACTTTTGCCGTGAGTTTTGCTTGTTTACTTGGTAATCTTGAATTATCTAGGCAAACTTAAGCTTGTTTAGCCTCTCCAGTGTCTCTTCACAGCCTCCAGCATAGCTCCGTGTTTGTCTTTGTGAACTGAATTTAAATGGGACTTTTTTGTCCTCTTATGCTAATTAGGGAACACATTCCTAGATTTAGTCATATTCTAAACTACTTCCTGATTCATTTTTCTTCAGTACCCACTGAAAAATTATAGGTTTGCCTTCGTGTCAGAGATTAAGGTGCGAGAATCTGATTTAATCCCTCCCTTAGAAAAACTCCTCATGATCTGGCATGGAGTGTATCTAAGCCACACTCTGTCAAGATTATTCCTATGAGCCCAAATTCCATGTTTGTTTGCAATTCATTTTAGAAACTCACGACCCCTAATCTGACTGTTCAAGCACTGTCTTTAGATTGTTTTTCCTGTAAAATCCTCCCCTGCCTTACCTTTTATCTCATGAGGGAAACACTTTGAAATGAGTACATTAAATCGTCTTGGAAAGACCCACCTTGGCATGTGACATAAAAAAAAACCTGTTTCCTCGTTTTTTCACTTGGATGCTGTAGGATGTGTCATCCTCAGAAAGTAGCTTGGGTTCCTGTGGTGCCCCCCAACTTCCACATGTAGAGGTAGACTGAGCTGTTTCAGGCTGCCCATGCAGGGTCAGTTAGGCATACTGGTGTGAAGGCTTGTAGAGTATGGCATCTTTTCTCCTCTCACTGAGAGAACTGTGGTTGTTTCCTTGGTTTCTTGCCATAGCTAGAACAAAATTAGCCTAAAGGTGACAGGGCAGGTTTAGCTTATCGACTTCAGAGAAAGTATGAGCAAAGTCATGTTTGTTTAACTTGCAGTACAGCTCAGAGAATCCATAGTTTTCGAGTTTACAATTTTTATGGCATTTTAAACTTTGAAGATTTCAAATGGAGAGAACAGTAGATACAGACTTCCTACTAAAAGGGGAAAAATCTGTAGATGCAGCTAATCTTTATTGATGAAATTACTAAGGCCACTCCACGTAGTTAAGAGGAAGATTTATTTAGTGGGTAACTTACAAATGAAGGGATAGGTAGGTGGCGGGTTCTGGAAAAGACACAGCGCAGTCCAGCGGTGTTCTCTGGAGAACTCTCCTTGGTCTACCTCTCGCGTCCAGGTCCAGCAAACAAGAGAGGCGCGTCCCGATCTCAGGTCTTCAGGCCCTCCCTTGGCCCCGCCTTGTAGGCGTGATAGTTACGGAAGCCTCAATGGGGGTTGGAACTTCCAGACCAAAGCTGGAATGGCTACCCACTACAAATCTTCTTGCAGCCTCCTTCTGTTCCTGCCCCCTCCCCCAAGCCGCCCCAGGGGTAGCAGTTGTTCTGAAAGTGTCACATGTCTTTGTATATACTCAGTGTGTGTTGGCTCTACAACAGTGAAAAGGAGCAACAGGAAGGTGTACACACACACACACACACACACACACACACACACACACGATACATTTGATTTGTACACAGAAAAATGTAAACTAGTGCTAAATATATTAAACTGGATGTAAAACTATGAGAGGAATTTAGAAGTGTTAATATGATTACGATGTCAACACTACTCATAGTGGTATATAGATTCAATGCCGCCCCAAGATTGCAAGTTTCAGACCACCCTGGATTACATGATGAACTAATTGCTAGCTAAGCTACATAGGGAGACACTGTATCAAAAAATGGAAAGCAACAGGCCTGGGGAGACGGCACATGGGTAAGAACTCTTGTTTCACAAGTGTGAGGACCTGAATTCTTCAGATCCCTCAAATCCATGTAGAAAGAGCTGGGCAAGGCTGTGTAACCTTGCCTGTAACCCCAGTGCTATAGGAGGAAGAGGCAGGAGGATCCCTAGCACTTGCTGGCTTCCAGCCCAACTCCAGTTTCAATGAGAGCCTGTCTCAAGGGAATAAGGCAGACAGTGATAGAGGAGCACCTGACATCATCCTCTGGCCTCTTTGTATATGCATGAGTGTCTTAGTCTTCTATTGCTGAGAAGAGACACCATGGCCAAGTAACTCTTACAAAAGAAAACATTTAATTGGGAGCTTTCTTACAGTTTCAGAGGTTTAGTCCATTACCATCATGGTGGTAGCATTGTGGCATGAAGGCAAGTTGTACATCATGATGTCGAGGGGAAGGAGGGGACAGACACATACTGGGCCTGGCATGGGCTTTTGAAATCTCAAAGCCCACCCCAGTGACATACTTTCTCCAGTAAGGCCACATTTTCTAATCTTTTTAATCCTTTCAAATGGTGCTACTCCCTGGTGACTAAGCATGAAAGTATATGTGCCTATGGGGCCCATTCTTCTTCAAACCATCACAGTGGGCATGTACACCCATGAAAACACTCATATATATATATCACACATTGAAAAAAATGGGGACTGGACATGAATAGATACTTCCTAAAGACAGAAATCAAGTGCCCAAGAAGCACAAGGAAATGCTCAGTATCACCATCATGAGAGGAACGGCAAGTTGAGTGACTAGTACAGTGAAGCACCTCCCCCATCCATGGGGCTGCTCTGTGATCTCACAGATAACTGTGAGACTGTGTTCTCACAAATAACGCTTGTTGGAGTCAGAGGGCAGAGCTAGCCACTAGCTGACTAAAATTAACCATAGAGGTTTTGAGGACTGTAGACAGATAGGAGACAGGAAGTAGTAAGGTGAGGTTGAGAGAGGATCTAGGCCCCTTTGGAGGAAGGAGCAGAAGAGGTTGGAGGTGACTGGTGGCTGCTCCCTGCTTCTCTGATCTTTCAGGCTCTTACTCTGATATCTGATTCCCGATTTTTTATTGGTAAAGAATAATTAGTTAAGGCTTCAGGAGGGTGTTGGCAAGGACACAGAAAAAGACAAGTGTTAGGCAGGGTAGGAGCATGGAAACCCTTGATCTCTGTTGTCATGAGTGCCATAGCCACTATGGGATGATACAGGACTTCTAAACAAGAAGAAGCCACACCAGATGATCAATAGGACACTTGGAAGCAAATCCTCAAAACATTTTTGCACACATGTGCTCATAGCAGCATTATTCACAGAAGCAGAAATGAAACTAGCCAACATCTACTAATCGGTCAGTGGACAGGCAAAATGTGGGACCTCCACACAAGTGGGAATTACCCAGTCTTAAAAAGGAAGGGCACTCTGATGCATACTAGAAGAGGGACCTGGAGGACACTATGCCAAGTGAAGTAAGTCACTCAGAAGACACACGCCATGGGACCCACCAACAGGAAGTCCCTAGAGCAGTCAAATGTTACAGAGACAAGAAGTTGAGTGGTGGTTGCCAAGCCCTGGAAAAAATGAAAGGAGGGTCCAGACCTGGTGGTGCCTGCCTTTACTGCCAGCCCTTGTGGGGTGGAGGTAGAAAGATTAGGACTCTGAGGCCAGCCTGGGCTTTGGGATCTTGTCTCAAAAAAAATTTTTTTTTATAAAATAAAATCAACTAAATGAAGTTTTAAAAAAGATGGTGGGGTGGGGAGGGGCGAGCAGTTACTGTTGTAAGAGTACAAATTTTCAACTGTGTAAGGTGAAGTGTTTTAGAGGTATTTGGTGAAAGTTCATGAGTATATGCTATGTCTCAGGTCAACGTCTGGGATTAGTGAAGGCAACTGTGAATTCAGCCGCCAGGATGAGCAATAGCATTGACTGGGAGTGTGAAACGCTGAACACACATGGTGGGATGCTAGCCAATCTTTCACAACATTGACCTCCAAAGTGAGGACACTCAGCTGAGTTCATGTATAATAATATTCTGGATTCCTAAGTTCCCCCACTTCTCTCTTGTGCAATATAATATAAAATTGGTTAGAACAGCACAAGAAACACAAAGATTAGTGTGTTTATTGCTTTAACGATGAAGAACTAAATTTATATTGAAGACCATTCATTTTGAAGAAAAATGTTCAAGTGGTCCTGGATAGGTAAACAAACTGGGTTAGAAATGTGATCCTCAGCCGGGCGGTGGTGGCGCACGCCTTAATCCCAGCACTCGGGAGGCAGAGGCAGGTGGATCTCTGTGAGTTCGAGGCCAGCCTGGACTACAAAGTGAGATCCAGGAAAGGCGCAAAGCTACACAGAGAAACCCTGTCTCAAAAAACAAAAAAACAAAAAAACAAAAAAAAAAAGAAAAGAAAGAAATACTAAGAATAAACAAGGTTAGAGACCTGGCTTAGTGGGAGGAGTGCTCCCTGCTCGTCCGAGGACCTGAGTTCCACCCCGTGAACTACATAAGAAGCTAGATATGGTGACACAAATCCATCATCCCTGCAAGAGGCAGAGGCAGGAGGATTGCCCAGAAGCCCAAAAGCCAGCTAGGCCAGAGCACAAAACAGCACAGAAGCAAGAGAGAATGCCTCAGCAGTTGATATCAGGCAAACACCAGGCAAACATCAGTGTTCATTGTTGCCGTCTAATCTCTGCCAGACACCATGGCGTGAACAACCCCACCCCCGTTGCTATCAATCAACCAACATTCCAAAGAGTGTCCAAAATTCCTAGACCATCCATGGTCTATTAATGTAATTTTCATACTAATGAATAAAAAATTTAAATGGTCAAAGTAATACTTAGAGTTGCTGGTCAAAGAATAATTTCCTACTATCTTCAAATTTAAGATAAAATTAAAATTTAAAGTTAGCATATAAAGTTCTGGTATTCATTTTAATACTATCATTCATTCATACTTTGTTGAAATTTCTTCACCTTTCCACTGCCTTCCCCTACTTTTTATGATTCTCTTCTACCCCCTAAAAAGCCCTTTGTGCTTTTAAATTCTTTATAGTTAAGTTTCCTAAATTAGGTTCAGTTTTTTTATTAAGAGAACAAAATATTTTCAATAAGCATAAAACTGCTTCATTTAAATTAAAATTAGAGTCCTTCCATTTCCCCAGTTTCAAGTTATATGTAGATACAATTTGTTGTATTAAATTTAAAAGGCTGGGCTTGGCGGTAGTTTAGCACTTCCTAGCATGCACAGGGCCCTGCTAGTGCTCATGTAAATAAACAGCAGAGACCTACATCTGGAATGACAGTATGAGGTGCTCCATGGACTTACTCTTCAGCAAAGTAGCCATCGTTATGAGCATGATGATGATCTCTATTTGTAGGTGCTAGGTGACTGTATGTGGAACATAGTAAGGAATCAACTAAGAAACTGTCATGAAAAGTGAGTTCAGTGTAGGTGCAAAATCAAGTCAGTTAAACCTCTCTTCACTTGCAGTAGCAACTCCACAGTAAAAACAGTTCCACTAACAGGAATATCAAAAGAATGTGATATCGAGGAGCAAGTACAATAACAGTGTGTAACATGCATGGTGAAATGCACAAGTCATTGAAAAAGAATGAAGGAGAAAGCACAGCCTCCTGGTCCAAGAACTGTTTAGAAAGATGGCATGCACTGCTTCTTCATGATCTAAAGACTCCTGTAGTTCCTGAGTCAAGCTGTGGTTTTGACAGACCCTAACATTCACATGGAAGCTTAAAGATCTAGGCTTGCCAAACCTATCTTCAAAACAAACATGAGGATGGATAACTCACATTTTCACCCTCAGTGTATTGAACTGTAGTGTAGTCCTTACATAAAGGTAAATACGTTGATTACTGGTATAGAATAGAGAATAGGGAAATCCTCTAACTGTTGGTAAATACTGGGTGCCTAATTTGAGGGTGATTCCCAAAGCCATCAGATAAACAAATGTATGGTGGTTTGATTTAGGAGGTGATGATGTGTCTGCTGGGCTTTTTGCCTACTAAGTATGTGCTCTACCACTGAGCTACATCCCTACTCTGAATTGCTGTTTTACAGAGATGCCAAAATAATTCAGTAGAGGAATGAGTAGTCCTTTCAGCAAATGGAGGGATATCCACATACACTGAATGAAGTTGAACTCCTTCCTCATATTGAGTTAATATGCAAAATTTAACCAAAATGAATTAATCTTTAAATGCAAGAGCTAAACCATTTTTCTGACTTTATATGTTACTATATTTTCATAGATGACACCAAAAAGCATAAGAAACACAAGAAAAAATGAATAAATAATCAGTATTTATCTAAATTAAAATGCTTACTTCAAAAGACACCAACAAGAAATTATAGACAAACCCACAGAAGGGTAAAACCCATTTACAAACTGAAAAGAACTTGTGTTGAAAATTTCTAAAGAACACACTTTATAAAGACAAGAAATTCAGGTTTAAAATGAGTGAAGACCCTGAGTACACTTCAGAGAGTACACTCCAGAGAGTATAGCCCTGTCGGTGAAAGGCAGGTCTATACCACAACACTTCCAGGAAGAACAAATCAAAAGGGTGAATACAGAAACTTGCTATCTGCTCAGGTGGTAGAAGTTGAGAAACCAGGACCCTCATGTACTGGGTTAGTCTGAGACACAGTGCCTTGGATTTTCTCAGACAGTTAAACATCTAGGGTATCCAGAACCTTGGCCCAGTTCTGTCGTGAGGATTTAGTCTTGTATATTCACTTAAGTACTTATATCCTTATTACTATGATGGACATATTTAAACTTTGAAATCTATTAAAATTTTCAAATAATGGTTACAGGACCAGATGCCAGCATCGTAATGGGAATTAAAGGGGAGTATATGTATTCATTTAGCCTTTCTGCAAAATAATTTGATGGCATTCATAAAAGACCTTTAAAAGATTCATATCCACTGGTGTACTACTAATTCTACGCTTAAGAACTGTGTCCCAAGAAAGTGATGAGATATTACTGGTATCAGCTTAATGTTTTATTTAATAAAAAGTTTAACAAAGTTTAACCCTATGGAAAGAGTCTGCATTTACTGGGTAAAGGGAAGGCAGACTTGGAAGTAACTAAAATACAACAATAAACACCTTCCTAGAGATGGCTACAAGCATTTAATTACATGACAACTGTCCTAGTTAGGGTTACTATTGCTGTGATGAAACACCACGACCAAAGCAAGTTGGGGAGGAAAGGGTTTATTTGGCTTACACTTTCACATGGTACTGTATTGTTGAAGGAAGCCAGAACAGAAACTCTAGCAGGGTAGAAACCACAAGGCCGGAGTTGATGCAGAGATTGCAGAGGAGTGCTGCTTACTGGCCTACTCTCCACAGTGTGCTCAGCCTGCTTACTTACAGAAGCCAGGACCATCAGCCCTATCACTGTCCCTACCCACAATAGGCTGGACCCTCCCTCATCAGTCACTAAATAAGAAAATGCCCTACAGGCTTGCCCACAGCCTGATCTTTTGAGGCATTTTCTCAATTGAAACTACCTCCTATAGGACGATTCTAGCTTATGCCAAGTTGACATAAAACTAGCCAGCACACGAACCAAAAAAAGCTCTAAGCTGCCTGGATGGAGAGAAGTATCTGGAGGAAAAGGAGGCCTTAGGAGATATGACTAGTGACAAATTAGAACACACTGCATGTGTGAGCAGGGACTGACTTCGAATCACATCTATGAGGAAAACACTGGAGTGTGGCAGGGTGGGAGAGCAAAGTCTGTTGAAATGTCAAAGACATTTGTGTGGGGTTGGGGAGTGTTTGCCTGTCTGTATGTCTGTGTACCATGTACATGCCTGCTGCTCACAGAGGCTAAAGGAGAGTGTTGGATCCCCTGGAATTGGAGTTACAGAGGGGTATGTGCCACCAAATGGGTGCTAGGAATTGAACCTAAGTCCTCTGAAAGAGCAAACAGTGTTCTTAACCTCTGAGCCATCTCTCAGCGCCCCCCCCCCCCAGACATCTTTAATCTGTAATAAGTTTAATTTCTTAAAAACAATTATTGCATTTCATTTATTTATTTTATATGTACACTCAAACATGTGGAAGTCAGAGGACACTTAGTGGGGAGTTGGTTTTCTCCTTCCACCATGTCGGTCCCAGGAATTAAAATAAAGTTGTCAGGCTTGAGAAGAAACCTTACCACTGAGCCATTTCACCAACTTAAAAAAAATTTAGTGTGTGTGTGTGTGTGTGTGTGTGTGTGTGTGTGTGTGTGTGTGTGCGCTCATGCACTCACGCATGCCTGCATGCATGCATGTGGAGGTCAACCTTCAGGATTTTTGTGGGAGCCCACAGAGGCTATCCAGTGAGACCTTACTCAGGGTCAGAGAATCTGGGCTTGCTTTACCCAGCAGGTCTGCATAAGGAGATGATTTTGCAGACATGCCACAGACGTGTTTACCAGGTGTTTGGAAGGGTCTGCACTTGGCTGTGCGGTGTGCTTTGATCTAGGAGGGGAAGGTCTTTTGCACCTCCCTTTGGCATTGTTATAAAAAGCCCTTTTGAATAAACGAAGAGGCTGTTGGGCATTGACTCAGGCCCTCCCAAAGCTGTTCTGTGTTTCTGTCTTTCTTCTCATCATCTAGGTCTCTCTTTCTACCTGATATTTTCTTATCCCTCTCTTCTCTGCCTAAGAACCCTTCAAAAGGTGGGAGCTGGACTCCCATAGACTTGGTTCTCACCACTCTGTGGGTTCTAGTACTGAACTTGGGTAGGTCAGGCCAGGCATCAAGGACTTTTACCCACTGAGCTATCTTGTTGGTCCTGTTTTTTTTAGTTTAAATTTATTTTATTTATTGTTATTATAGGGGGACACATGGGTGGGTAGAGGTCAGGGACAACTTTCAGAGTTGTTCTCTCCTGTCACTTGTGTCCTTCCTTTGTGGCTTCCCAGGGTTGAACTCAGGTCATTAGGCTTGTATAGCAAGTGCTTTTTGCCCTCAGCCATCTCACCAGCCCTAATTCCTTAGTGTGTGTTTTCTTAATTTGACTGTTATTTGTGCACACCGTGGTTTGTAACTACATTGTTTGTAAAGTTATTTTCACCTATTCAAAAATATTTTGCTGAGATCCATGATTACTTGGATCTATGTTTGCTGAAACCTTATGTTGCCCTGTGGGCAGCACTTCACATGCCTGATCTCATTCAGTTTGTGGAGTCGCCCGGATAGGTACAGAGAAGTTCAGAAGCTCAGAGCCATCATCAAGTAGGTTTGACTCTGCTGGACTGTGGGCACATCATTGTCAATGTGAGGGATAGTGATGTAGGATAAGGGAAGCTGTTGGAGGTGCAGTTCAGAGGCCAAATACCCACCTAGCAGGCATGCAGACCTGAACTCAATCCCCACCACCACACACAATTTTAAAAATTTTACGTGTGTATGTGTGTGTGTGTGTGTGTGTACTTGCCTGCTAGCATTTGTGGGCACACCCATGCTATAGAAGCACAGCTGTGGTTCTCTCAGATTGGTCCCTGTGATTGAGCTCAGCTCATCAGGCTTAGTAGTATGTACTTTTATCCTCTGAGCCATCTCACCAGCCCTCCAAAAAATCTTTTTAAAGTATTTATAAACCTTACCACTACTTATAAATGTTAATATTGTGATAAGTAATGATGTTTAGCATTGCTTGAATAATTTTATACAAGTAAATAGATTTTGCAGAGCTATATAAGGTTTGAGAATGCCATTCACGTCTAAAATATTTTAAACTCTCATTTTGTTTTCTTAATGATGTTCATTTTGGTTGATTCAAAATTATCTTTGGATGCCTGTGGTGGAGGGAGGGAAATGTTGTAGAGTATTTATATCATTTAAATTACTACCCTGTATTTTTCTTCACAAAGACAAGATGCAGTGATGAACATAAGGATAAAAAATAATAATTACATATGGATGCATAATAAGAAATAATTGCATCCTTCTTGTTTGACGTTTTCTTCCTCTGATAGACCCAACCTTTCCCCTTTGTTCTGCCTCCGTTTACTTTGTTCTAGACTTCTAAACTGAGAAAACAGTCCACCAGATTGTTTTGACATTTAAAGAACACTTTGGAAATTTGGTTTTTAGGTAGAGCCATGTGAGCAGTTTTGTAAAATGCCATTTTAAAAACCAAACAGTAATTGAATGAACTTAGAATACCTACTAAATGCTTTTTCAAAATAAGACCATTTAAAAAAAGATGTATTTATTTCTGTTTTTTGTGTGTGGTGTTTTGCTTGCATGTGTGTATGTCTTATGCCACTTGTATGCTTGGTGCTTAAGAGGAGTCACACCTGGAACTGGATGATTGTGAGTTTGGGGAATTGAATCGGGGTCTTCTGGAAGGACAGCCAGTGCTCTTAACCACACAACCGTCCCTCAAGCCTCCTTGCTTTTTTTTTTTTTATTGTAAATGTTAACTAAAGAATCAAATATCTCTTAACAAAATTACCTCATCGCTGTCCCTTTTATAATAGTGGGAAATGCTGAGAGATGTGGCTACTGTGGATTTTATGGGACTGTGTGACTCACGGGGTTCATGGTGGTTTTGAGGCACTGCTTACTCTGATCTGAAACATATGTAGACTACGATAGATGTGGCCTCATAGCAGGCCTCCCTTTTCAGCTGCCTATATCTTGGAATTACAGCTGTACATCACCACATCCAGCTTCAGTTGCCTTTTTGAATATTTTATTTCAAATACCTTTCTTAGAAAAATAAGCTACTGCCACATCTACCATTTTGTTTTCCTTTTAGGTAGTTTTTAGGAAAGGCTCTTACTCTGGGATGTGACAAAGACATTAATAAATAAGGCCAGTTAACCATTACATTTATGACAGCTTTAGCCTTTTCATTTAAAAATTATCTGTGACTCAAATTCATGTTTGGCAAATGGAAAAGAACATTTTTTCCAGTAGTGTTTGAAAACAGATATTCCATGTCCAAGCAGATCTTATAATCAAATGGTGTGATCTTGCCCTGAAATTTGACTTTTGTGTGTGATAGAAAATTGAGATTGGGTTTTTGAATTTACCCAACATACTTAAACTTTTTACTTCTATTTTTCTTTTAACATGAATTAAATGTTTTGATCACGTGAACTACTTGTCAGGCAAGTTTTTTTGTGTAGCTATCCCCTTCAAATAATTTAGAAAAGGATTTTAAACAAAGCAGAATTTAAAATAATGTATTTGAAGAAATTATCTTCTTGACAATGAATTTTTACAAAGTGCATTCAGCAAGAAGTTAATTTTCTTGAAAATTTTTTTCCAATTGAAAAAAAAAATTAGGAAAATAAATCTTTTTTTTTCTTTTTCAAGGTATTTATCAGGAGACATTGCCTGAGGCCTGTTTTGTTTTTGTTTTTTCAGTCTATTGAATTTGTTCTTTGACAGTCACATGCATCCATGTTGTGCATTTTGATGCTGCCGTTGTCAGCCTTGCTTGCCTCCTTCCCTTTCACCCCTTCTTCCCATCTCCGCCTCCATACAAGTCATTTTTCCACATTCACAACATTTTAAATTAGCATATATGGTGTTAGATATCATTATGACATTTCAAACAAAATGAGGCTTTAGTGCCCCCCTTCATGTTATAGAAGTATAAGATGTCAAGTTGTCCTGCCCAGAACATCCTATGTGAGGCTAGTCAGAGAGCCAGCAGACAGGAGAAGCTTGTACTGCAGTTTCTTCACAGAAGGGGAAAGTCCTTTGCATGTCAGATGAAAATGTTGAATGATGGTTTATAGTGGGGCGAGTGTGAATGGTTCCTGGACATGTAAGAACAGGCACCAGCCTGCTCACACAAGCGCAGGGTAAGATGATGGAGAGAAACCATTTTCCATATACAGTTTGGCAAAAATGAAAATTTTGATAGTTCCCTGATTTCATATGATATTTCCCTGGCTACTGGCCAGTCAGTGTTTTATTAAACCAGTGTACAAGAGCATTATCCCACAGCAATTAGAGAAAAATAAGTGCTGATACATTATGGGTACATTGATTCAAAACCCACAGGAAGCAATTTGACAGGGGGAGTCTTGTAGTTAGGTGTGTGGAACACACTGGTAACCACAACACTCATGAGTTGGGTAGAAACAACATTTGTTCAAGCTCAGGCTGGGCTACATAGCAAGATCCTGTCTCAAAATCAACCAACCAACAAGCATAAATTCAAATTGTCACCTTATGTTCAAATGTATAAGAAAATGTCCATAGCAGTATTGTTTGTAATGGCAGAGGATTCAAACAGCTCAAAAGCCAAGCCTGTTAATAGTTAGATAACATTGGCAATGTGTGGCTGAAGCTTTAACAGCTAAAAGGATTTCACTGCCCTGACATTGCTGTAGCTGAAGTTTTCTCCAGTCCTGCCTGGCCCATGGTCAGGACAAATCTCTCTCACCCACCAGTGCGTCCATCTCCCATTTCTCAGGTAATAGTATATCCTTCTGAGGTCTTTGATGTAGTTGAAGACTAGATAGTTATGATTTTCCTTAGTTATGATAAAAGATAAGTTATATATGAAACCTTAGACTCACAAATATAGGATAGATAGGATATCTTCTTTAATTTAGCCAAATACAAATAGGCTAGATATTATAAACAGATTAGATATTGTAACTGTAATTCTTGCTTGATAATTGTTTTGTTATCTGTAATTTTACTATGTGAAAGTTAAAACCTTCCCTTTTGAAAAAAAGAAAAGGGGAAGTGCTGTGGGATGTTCTGTATGTTAAATGTGTTGCTCTGATTGGTCAATAAATAAAGCACTGATTGACATGTAGCCAGACAGGAAGTATAGGCGGGACAAGCAGAGAAGAGAATTCTGGGAACAGGAAGGCTGAGTTAGGAGACGCTGCCAGCCGCCATGTGTACCAACATGTAAGATACTGGTAAGCCACGAGCCATGTGGCAAGGTATAGATTTATAGAAATGGGTTAATTTAAGATAGAAGAACTACATAACAAGAAGCCTGCCACGGCCATACAGTTTGTAAGCAATATAAGTCTCTGTGTGTTTACTCGGTTGGGTCTGAGCGTCTGCCGGACTGGTGAGTGAGAGAGATTTGTCCTGACTGTGGGCCAGGCAGGACTGGAGAAAACTTTAGCTACAGCAATGTCAGAGCAGTGAAATCCTTTTAGCTGTTAAAAATGATTGTGAGTCCATCCTACCCAATAACAGCACAGTATATTCACTGGTACTCCCTCCCATGCCCAAGAGAAAGGGTATGTTAGGACAGGTGTGGTGGTGCATGCCTTTAATTTCAGTAGTCCAGAGTCAGGGGCAGGCATATCTCTGTGAGTTCCAGACCAGCCTAGGCCACACGGTGAGATTCTGTCTTGAGGGGGAAAAAGAGATGTGTATGCTTATTATGTGACTAGAAGATCTTCAGAAGGAGCCACGAGAAAGTGGTAACTGTGGGTTGTCCTGATGCTTGGGAGCTGGTTGCCTGGTTTCATACAGTGCCTTTGGCCATCCAGGTAAGCACTCAGATAAGCTCCTGGTTCATTAGAGCTACTGCACATAGGTAGAGCCACAAAGTACAGTTTCTGAAACCCTTTCAGCTGGAACTCTGAACTTGAAAGTGGTTTCTAGAGAGCACAGAATAGGTTATGTTTTAAGGACTCATCCAAATTAGTCAGGGAAAGAGTGAAAACACATTTGGATACTAGTTGCGAAGCCCCCTTTCCTTCCGAGGTGTATAAACCACTTCAAGAGATGACTGTTTGCAGATAGCTCTCTGAAGATTGTTCTTGGGCTTCCAGAATTGGTGGTAGTTTCACTGAGTATTTCAGGGAATAAGGTGGTTCAAGGCAGAGGGTCCCAAAGTCACTTGCTGTACTCCTGTCCCTTCCCTCTCTGGAGATCAACAAGCTGACAAACATCCTTTCAAAGCAGACACAGCCAGGTAGCTTGACATCTGATGAAGGGAGTCAGATAAACAAGACTGTGGAAAAATCAAGCCCACAGAGTAACTCGCACAGCACGACCTGTTTACGTTTTAAATGTAGCCTTTCCAGTGGGTATCATAATCTGCTTTCCAGCCAGAAGACTGAATTTTCATAAAAATGTGAGGTTCCTGCCCATGTAATCTGGAAAATTGCCCATCTAATTGGGTGTAGGGCTGCACCTGCACCCTCTTAAATGGCTCAGGCATGTTGTGCTTAAGAGCCAAGTTGCTTGTTACGGCACTAAGGGATGAACAAAAATAAGCTACAGACCCCGAGTCCCTGCTACTCTGGAGATGAAAAGCACTAAGTGGGATTGGTGGTTACCATGTTAGAGTTGGCAAATACTGTGATTAAGACTTCAACTAGGTTTTAGTATTATGTTCAGGTTTCTGACACTTTCTGAAGTATTTAATTTCAGGAAAAAGGCTTACTGTTGACACAAGATATCCAGCTTTAGTTCAAGTCATTTAACTTTATAATCTGTTCTAAAATATATGCAGTAGTATGGTAGCATCTTTAGATACTGATCAAATTTTTATAATAGATTTATTAAAAATTATTTTTTAAATTTTGCTTATATGTGTATTTCCTGTCCCAAGTTTTTGAGACAGGATCTCACTGTGGAGCCCAGGGTGACTTTAAACTTGAGCAAACCTATCAGCCTCCTTTGTGCTGAGATTCAGAAGTCACCACCATTCTTGGCTCAATTCTGATACCATGTTTCTACATCTCAAATTTATTTACAAATTAAATGAACATTGAAACCATCTGTTGAAATGCCCCTGAGTGACTCAGCCACTAGATAAATTTTTATACAGTTACTATTCTGTCATCATTATAGTTGTAATGAATGTCATCATTGTTTACTGTGCTCTGTGACATAGGTACTAGAGAAACAGTGGTAGTCAAGAGAGATGATGTATCTGACTTCCCAAATCTGTTGAGGGTGACAAGCAAGTAAATGATGATAGGGAGAGTGGGTACCATGGAGAACAGACAGGGGCTCCGCAAACTTGGACATGAAGATGGGTGGGGACTTTCCAAGGGAAACTAGCCAGCCTGAGACCTATGGAAGGTGGTGGTGGATGGCACAGGGCATAAGGTCACAATTTTGAAGGCTTATGTAAGATGTATAAAGAGAATTAAAGTGAGGAAATGGAAGAGACCGTGTATGGTTGTGGGAAGCTTGGTATCTGGGACTGATGGCAGGCAGTGAGGGGTAGGATTAGCAGCTTCATATCTGTGGATGCCACTTGAGCTTGTGAACCTGTTGGGGATTGATCCAAAAGGCAGTGGAGACCACAGAAAGCCTTCCTTTCTGCAGGACATCTGACAGTGATCCTGTTAGAAAGACCACCCTGTCTCCCTTCTAGTGAATAGAGTGAATAGTGTGGTTAGAGAGGCCACACTGCAGTGAGGGAGGGCTGGGAGGAGGCTAGGGAAACTGAATGGAGGATGTATGAGCCTTGAAAGTGGTGTTTCCACAGTGGAGAAAAATGGACCAGTATAAGAGGGATTTAAAATTGGTACAAGCTAAAGAGGGTTATTGATAATGCCAGCATTTCTGGAGTAGTAACACTAACTTGCTGACTGTGGGCTCAGCAAGGCCAAGAAATGGATGTGCAGGGCATCACTTAGTGAGGATAACAATGTATGTGATCTACTCTAATCTTGACAGCACTCTAGGAAGAATAAAGACTATTCTGTCCGCTGTAAGTGGAAGGAAACTGACCTGCAGAGAGATTAGCAGCCTTTTCTACAGTCAGAACATAGAGTAGAGCAGGGATTGAGTCTCAGAATCTGGCTCTGGTTCCTGAGTTCACACCTGAAGCTGTCTCACCACAACCCTATGATGAAGAGCAAGAGAACCTAGGGGTATTGGGCAGCTGGCTGAATGACAGTGGCATTTGCTGAAATGTGTGCAGAGGGATCAGGGATGATGAAGGCAACTGCAGACCTGTTGGGAGAACCTGGCAGTGTTCACTAGGTTGTTGCAAATGAAGTTCTATGGCCCAAGAGAGTGTTCAGTAGAAGTTTGACCTTCAATTGCATAAAAAAAAACAGTTGGAGGATGGGAAAGAGTTGAGAGAAGTGAAGAGGGCCAAGAAATGTTAGACCTGGGGTCCACTACAGATGTCAACAAGGAACAGAGAATACTAGGGGGGAAAAGCAATTGTAGAGTGACACCTTGGTTCGAAAACACCAAAACCAAAGGAAGAAGAAAAAAGACTAAGCTGTGTCCGTTGACTTTAGCAAAAAGAGTTGAGAGCAATTTCAGTGATGTAACGAGGACAGAAATGGAATATTAGAGCTGAGGTGGGAGTGCTGTGCATGAATCATGCTTCTAAGAAAGGTGAGAAGTTGAGTGTAAAAGGCAGAGTACGCCAGAGTGTTCAGGTAGGACTTTTTACTTGAAATTGGAGCTTTCTTAAAGTGAGTAGTGGGGCCACAAGGAGGGGTGCTTGAAGATTAAGAGGTGGGGGGAGATGAGTAGAGCTACAGAGAGGCAGGAGGAAGTGGAGATGAGGGAAAGTAGCAATTTCTCATCCTCTGGTGGCTGCTCTGATGGAGAAGACAGGGGATGCTAGGACTGCAGAGAGGGGCATGGCATGGTCCTGAAGTGGTGCTTAACATTGGCAAGAATTGACCTCACAGAGAAGGGAGGTGACACATCCTCTAAGCGTCTGGTTCAGGAATGGGTGCCGTTAGCATGAGCTGTGTGCTTAGATTGCTGATGGCAGGGCGTCCCATATGCCTGAAGCAGGGCAGACAGAGGACAGGTTGGGGGGGGGGAGTTGTGTGTGGTAAACTTGGACACAGCACATCCTGACAGCATTTTAAGCTAGGGGTTTTGATTTTATTCTGAAGTTATTTATCATTTTGGCCATCACTTATATGCAAAATATATTAGGTATGTTGTAGAGAATACTATTGGCCAAGAAAAAATTCCAGAAGCCTAAATAAATAAATAAATTCAAATTAACATATTGTAAAGATGATATGAGTTTTGTTTATTGTTACATTTTTAGTAAACTCATTTGGTTGTTTTGAGGGTTGCTGAGAATAACTCAGGACCTTTCAAGTGCTATGAAAATACTGTGCCACCAAACTATCCTATTGGTTCTGAAACTTTTAAAAATCTTTACATTGAAAAGCATATTAATTTTTTAATATTTCATTAAATTTTCATTGATGTAAGGTTTAGTGGAATTTCATTGGTTAGCTTCTGGTAAATAGTGTATTTTATCTTATCATGGTGAAATGAATTTAAAATTTTTTACACTTATTTTTTGTGTGAGTGTCTGTATGGTTCTCTATGTGTGCATGTGTGTATGCGTGTATCTGTCTGTCTGTGTATACATCCCACAGTGCAGTATGGAGGTCAGATGACATTTGTGGGAGACAGTTTTGTCCTTCCATGTGGGTTCTGGGGATCAGACTCTGTTTTTTTTTTTTTT